>PVKH010031234.1:0-12358 GCA_004027955.1 Chaetophractus vellerosus
CAGGAAATGACAAAGAATAAAGTGAAAAATCACCCCAAACCCACCAGCCTGAAGTCCCCTACAATTAACCTTGTGGGGTATATCCTTCTCAGCCTTCCTCTCTATAGAATAATATATATAAACTACGTTTTTTGTAAGAATGGGGCCATACTTGCAGTTTTCAAACAGTTATTTTTTCTGTAATATTATATTGTGGGCATTTTCCCATGTCAATAAATACAGCCCTACATTGCAGTTTTTAATCATCACATGGTATTTCATTTTACATGTGTCATAATTTGTTTAACCATTCGCCCATTGTCGGTCATTTAAGTTGTTTCTGTCTTTCCCTTTTTACAAACAGAGCTGTGATGAAAAGCCATATGGCTGGACTTTTTTTTTTTTTTTTAGCATTCTTAGATCCTTAAAATAAATTCTAAGGATGACTATTGCTGCATTTAAAAGCATGCCTGCCTTAAAAAGCCATGGGCTTAAATAAGAACTCTGCTCCTGGGCCACCCAAATGCGAAGAGCTTTCAGGAAGATTTTTCAGGAAGTAGAATCCCAGAGACAAGTACCTCTTCCCCAAGGTCAAGACTCAAGAGGATGAATCTGAACAATTAGGATTTATTTCCCCCCCTGAAAAGGGGATGCTGAATTTCATTTGGATTCAATCTCTTCCTTTTTCTAATTTCATATCATGCATGCTTCCCCCGATGTCAGCTAGGCTCGCCCCAGCTCCTGAGTTCCAACGGAATTGCATCAAACCCCTGGTTCCATGCCTTTCTGAGCATTCTAGATTTCTAAGGTTTACCCTCATATCCCCAGCTCCTGCTGCCATGTCACCCTGGGTAGATCTTGGCTGGTTTCCTCAGGAAAGCCCTGCCCATCAAGCACTTCCCCCATCCCTGTCAAATGTCGTAAAGTTCTGGGGGATTCTGAGAGGGAATCACATTTACCCCATCCCACTCCCAACCCCCAACGTCGCCATTAGTCGTCTCTACACTTCCAGATTCCCTCTTCGCCAAAGTTGTGTCTGCTCCTCCTGGGGTTTCTCTTTAACTTATCTCATACGTAGAACCCAACTTGCTCTCTGCTCGTTCTCTCTCTCCCCCATTTGGATTTCTCCCCAGGAACAAATTTATTACTTAAATATCCCCCTGGAGTCTCACAAATTTTCCCAAACAAGATCTCAAGGTATTTCTTCCAAACAAATCCAGTGCTTTCTAAAAGAAGATTTTTGTTCGATAAACTTTTCTCCATCTGCCTTACATGTCTCTGTTTTATTCATAAGGAATCTATGGGACTGTCCCAATTTAAAATCTTTTGTTCCATTGTGCCAAAAAAAGCTAAACTATGTCTTTAGAGATTCCAGTGCTATTCAAACTGCCTTTCTGGACCAAAGTGGATATATACTTTGTTTAGCCCTGGTTTGGGTCCTGAAATTATAGTTGGCACCAGGAAAAAAATGAAATAAAACCTGTATAGTTCTAGCTCATCTCTTAACCTACCACCTTGCATTATGGCGGTAATACTTGTTCACATTTATGCTTCCAATTTCATCCACCATTGAATTGTAACCTTCATTAAGGCCAAGGCAAAGTTATTCAGCTTTGTACCCTTTACCTCCCTCTGCAATAAATGCCAATGTGTTTAATTGATTGTGAGGACCTTGGGTCCTCAAGGTGTTCTCAAAACTTCTCGCATGAGTCCACTTGAGCAACAATGTCATCATTAGCATATATAAGGTCATATGGACTTTGTCAACAATGAGCTGCCTAAACATTTGGTTATCTCCATCTCCGGAGTTGGGTCCTCTCTGGTGCTATAAGGACATAGACAGAGTCCTGACTCAGAAGATTAGTAGTTTGGGATAAGTCAGGGAAGGCTTTCATCCCAGTTGGTTTACATTGGAATTTGCCCTTGAAGAGCAGAGGGGTCACCAGTTTCTTTCTCTTGGCCCATTTGGTTTCTGTATCTAACCAGACTTTGATTTGGACTCATAGTTGGGGGGATGTTTCCTATCTACAGAATGCAAAGGTGCCTGTACGGCAGAAATTAGGAAATTAAGTGAGGCCTCTTTCTCTGGGCCAAAGAAAGGCCAAGCTCTCCCGCCCATTTTTCCAGAATTCTTCCATTTTCCATAGTATTTCTTCTACCTCTTTTGCTTTATGCTAAGACCTTAAATTTGGAGGGAAAATATTCTATAAAGTTATAAGATGAGATTTATCCTCTGCCTGGAGTATAATTCTTTGACCCATCAAAGATTATGAACTTGCCTTCTAATATAAAAGCTCCATTTGCCCCAAATCCACAACTGGGCAGACATTGTTAGATGCTTTTACATAGATTGCCTCTTTGATTTCTTCAATTGTCTCCATGAGGAAGAGATGATAATGCCCATTTAATAGATCAGGAAACTGAGGCTCAGGAAGGGAAGGTGGTTTATCCATGGCCAACTGCCAGTACAAGGCATGATTGGCACACCTTGATAAAATGAGTTTGTAATCATTTTCTGGTTGTTGCTATATATATATGCCTTGTCTTTCTTAAACAGTACTATTAGTTCCTCCAGGAATATGAAAATGTGTTTAAATTGTGTGGCCCTCCCGAAACCTAGAATGGAGTTGAATTCACTGTCAAGTTCATAAGGCACAGTCCGGGGTTTGTCACCCACTTGCTCAGAAGCTGTGTTTCTCATTTCTTATCAAAGAAAATCCCAAATTCCTTGGCCTGATACCAAAGGACCTCTGTAACTGGCACCCATTTGTCTTTCCAACATTTTCTTTCAACATTCTCTTAAACAAAACCTTTGTTCCAGCCAAAGTGATGTGCTCAGGATTCCCCATTCCTGTCTTGTGCCTTTCTACCCCAGTGCCTTTTCACACACTTTTCCTTCAGCCTGGACCATCCTCTCCTCTCTCACTCCCTATCTCCACTCTTCACCTACTGACTTCCTCATTTGGGAAACAAAGGCATAATCTGATTCTGATGTCAAGGGTTGCCTTTTTAGGGACAGAGTTGGAAGACCATTGGTTGGTGGAAAGACCAACATAAAAATAATGCTCCAGCCTTCCACCACCTTCTCTGTGCATTTCATAGTCTTTCCCGTGACAGGTTAGTCACAAGTTACACACTTCCGCTGACATCGTTTTCATCATAGTCTTAAGAATAATTTTGTCCGTAAATATTACCTGTAGAAATCATAAAAGGAACCACTTTCGAGAAAATGCTTGAGAAGTGTATGCATTTCAATCTTCTCCCACTTCCCTTCTAAGTTGTTAGAAGACAACAGCTGAGAAGTTTTCTCTTTGCCTGACACCAAGTCAGGTGCTCTCATTGTGCTCTCAAAGCGATATCTAGACACTTACCATATTGAATTGTAATGGTACGTTTCATATCTCATCTTTTCAACCAGATCGTGACCTCTGAAAGGTCATGAATGCTCCTCTCTGTAGCCCCGGTCGTCGGCAGCGTACCCGGCGCCAGTGGGTATCAGGGAATACTTAAGGAGCTCCTGCCTAGCCAGAGTGAGACTTAACCACAGACTCTCCCAATTGCTGACGCTCTTACCTCTCCTCTCCTGGAGGGGCGACAGCGTCCTGTAAGAGCTTCACAGCTTCGCACACGTCAAAGGCTCGGGGCACCGTGAGGTCGGTGCCTCCCTTGCCAGAACAGATGGCACCCACGCAAATATCATGTGTAATGTACACAAAGGCTCCCCCGGTGAAACGCGATCACACCGTCTGACTGCCACCGCTGACTTGTGTTTTGTATCACATCTTGAGAAGAGGTGTCCTGATTTGCCAGCTGCCTTATTTGCTTGAGGCTTGCCCCTCTCTGGGGTGGGCCTGAAGTGGGACAGCCAGAGAGGAGCTCTTTTCACCCAAATAGGCTGTCGAATTACTGATGACTTCAGATGCCAAGAGGCTTTGATCAAGATTTCTGCACCGGGCCCTGCATAACCACAAACACTTCAACCCGAATGCTTTCCATTATTATGTGAGCTCAACACAAGCTGCTCTGGTATTTTTTTTTCTTAATCGTTTAGCTGGTAATGGCTTGCACAGAAAGAGATGGCTCATTTAGCTCTGCTTCTTCTCCAGTTTTCTAAGTGGGGAAGCAAGTCTGTGCTGGGGACATGGATTTTGATATATTTCATGTTCTCTGGACATTACTGCAGTGGACCGTGATGTCCTGGACTATTTTGCATCTATTAGGAAACCCATGTGGGGTTCTGATTGTCAAAGTTTGATTGGGTGTTAGGGTTGGAGTTGATGAGGTAGGAGCAAACTAAGGCCAATCCCTTCTCCTAACAGCCAGTCTCTAACAAGCTGGCATTTGTTAGAAGACATTTTCATATGATAAATGCTGGAAATTGTAATGGCCTTTAATAAAGTGTAATGGGCAATCCATCAAACACAGAGTGGGTTCCCTCCAAATGTGGGCAACATTGATTCTCTGCAAAGGGTCCCCTCTCCCCTCACCAAAAAACAAATAATAAGAGGGAAATCCTGTGAGTCTCTGGAATGAATGAATGAGCTGGCTCCCTTGAAGAAAGAGCTCAGGAGCTTCTGGACGTTATGTTGAATTTTTCCAATGGCATGCCTAGATTGCAGATGATTCTGACAAATGATGGGTCATGAGATTTAATGTAGATCATATGTCCTGTCTGGCCCTCAGTTTCACCAACAGTAAATTAAAGGAGAAGAGATGATAAAAGGATGTCTGGGTAATTCCCAAATCTATGACCCTCAGCCCCTCTTCTTGTTGGACTCAGTGGCGATTAGTGGGATAGGGTCATGGGCATGAATTGGGTAGTCTGGGTTTGGTGCCAACTCTGCCTAATGTGGTAAGTATGGTGGGTTGAGTGGGTGACCCCCAAAAAAGATATGTCCATATCCTAATCCCCTGAGCTGGTGAATGTCACCTTACTTGGTATATCAGTCAGCCAAAGGGATGTTGGTGCAAAGTTCCAGAACTCTTGGCTTTTATAAAGAGTATTCATTTGGCATAGAAGCTTACAGTCATAAGGCCCTAAAGGGTCCAACTCAAGGTACCATAAGAAGTACTTTCTCACCCATAGTCATTGGCCACGTTTTGAAGCAAGATGGCGGATGATGTCTGTGAGGGTTCAGCTTTCCTTCTTCCACTTAAGGCTCCGTGATCCCAGCTTCTTCCAATCTCAGCTGTAGGCTGGCATAAGGCTCATCTCTCTCCCCAGGGCTTTTTTTTCCCCCCAGGCTCAGCTGCTCTGGTCTTTTCACAAAGTCAGCTGTAAACTATCAGGCTCATCTCCCTTCCCGGGTCATGTCTACGGAGCACTCTCTCTTTCTGCATATCTGCTTCTGCGTGTCTACTTCCATGTGAGAATCTGTTTTGTCAGAGTCTGAGTCGCACTCTAATGACGTGATTGAATCAAAGCCCTAATCTTAATGTAATTTAATCAAACGCCTCAGCTGAATCTAACACAATCAAAGGATTATCACTCCCGGAGGAACAGACCAGTTTACAAACATAACCTCTCTTTTTGGAATTCATCAATAAACACAAACTGCCATACTTGGGGGAATAAAAAAAAGATCTTTGCGGTTAGCATTAAGTTCAGGGTCTTAAGATGAGGCAATAGTTCTGCATCTTTATAAGAGGGAGGCAGAGGGAGATTTGAAATAGACAGAAGAGGAGGACGCCACGTGACCACAGAGGCAGAGACCGGAGTGATGTTCCTCAAGCCAAGGAACGCTGGCAGCCATCCGAAGCTAGACAAGGCTAGGGACAAAATCTCCCCGACAGCCTCTGGAGGTAGCCCAGCCCTGCCAAGACCTTGATTTCAGACTTCCGGCCTCCAGAACCATGACAGAGTACGTGTCTGTTGTTTTCTAGCCGCCAGGTTGCGGCCATTTGTTAGAGCAGTTATAACGTCCTAATACAGCGAGGGTGAGCAAATACTTAACCGCTCTGAGCTTCCATTTGCTCCCCATCAATGGTGGGTGAATAGCTCTCACCTCACAAGGCCATTGGCCAGGAGTTAATTCTGCATAAGAAAATGTCCAGAGCAATGTAGGAGTGTGGCACCTGTAGCTGAAAGGAAAAAGAAATAGCATTCACCCTTCCTGGAACATACTAGTCAGGCAGATGATGGAGCCACAAAATGAACTAGATTGGGTTTGTTTGAGAATTTATTGGAAGGCTCCTGTAATTTCAGAAAGGCAGGTGTATGTATAACTGAGTCCCAGAGAAAATAAAACCAAAGTCTCCAAAACCTCCGGAAGACTCCCCTGCCTCTCTCCGAGGGCACAAGGCATTATCTCCCACTGCAGACTGGCTTTCTCAACCCAGGTCACAGCTTCAGGCTTACTTTTTTTTTTTTTTTAATCAAAGCAGCACTCTCTCCTCCCCTTGGCACTGATGCAAAATCTCCCAGGGCAAGATTCTGATTGGTCAGGCTTGAGTCAGGTCCCTGCCCTCCTGTACTGGGAGGTGACATGGGAGATGTAACTGCAGCAAGTGCAAGTTCCTCAATTGTCAAGCTGTGCTTACCCCAGAAGAAACAAGAGAACTGAGCAAGTCAAGCAATAGATGTCTGCCACCATCCATCTGGCAATGTTTAGGGATGCAGAATATAATTTTTTCTTTTCATCAACCATCTTCCCTGCCAGTGTGATTTAGTAGAAACGCTCAGAGCTGAGGAAGTTCAAACTTTTACAGTATTTGGCATCTTTAAAATACAGCAACCGACTGGACAACACATTGGATTTTGACTCCCCTTCAACAGATCCTCCTCCAGGAAACATGTGTTTCCAGTACACAGAAAGGAGAAGGAAGGAGGATGGATGACTGAGTTATAGAGCTGAGGTGACTGGGCTGAGCTTAGAGAATTTGCACCCAAGTTCTGGCTTTGCTGTTGACTCTCTGGGCACCTTCCATATAACGAAGGTGGTGATTACCTGTGTCTTTTCTAACTGTGACTCCCCCAGATCCCTACAGTTCCTCAAAGACATCGGTGAAAGGCTCACTTTCATATTTCATTTGACCCTGCACACGTCTCCAGGGTCATGAAAACATTAGGAGTCTCTATTATAAGCTGAATTTAACTCAGGGTGGTCACTCTGGTTATTTTTACCCTTACTATCAGCTATACTAATCGTTGCCTAATAAAATTGGGGGGAAATTAATTATTCCACACTAAATTCAAGATTCTTTTTAACCAAAGTATCTTTTCAGACTCAGGGAAAGGGGTAGATATGGGGAGAAGGAGAGGGGAAGTGTGCAAATCTGAGCCTCAGAGAGGTAAAGAGATTTGCCCAGCACAACTCAGCTAAACAGGGGTGCCCCATCACCCAGACACGAGCCAAGTCCCCTCCTTTCCCACACGTGCTCCAGTAGGGTCAAGTTCAAGAGCGTCTGACATCCCTCTTCCTCCAATCATCCTGTGCGGGGGCCAACACTCTGCCCCAAGTAGCTCTCCAGGGACCTGATGATCATCAGCTAAGCCAGAAGGCATTGCCAGATAATTAACCTCAAGGGCCTTTCTAATTAATCAAGACATTGAGTGCAGAATGCATAGACTCTTTAGGAAATCTAGATGATGGGTGGGGGCGGGGGGCAGGTCTGAGTTGAGTGGACACAGACAAACCCCATCTCCCCACCTTGCCTTTGCCCCAGAAGGGATGGGATGAGTGGCAGAATCTTGGGGTTCTCCCCAGCCTTCAGGGCTCAGATCTAAAATATGACCTTCTTTGACCATTGTCCACTCTTCCCCGAGTCATGAGCTTTTCTCTTTCTCTTGAAAGTGTTCCCAGGATACCTTGTCTGGCTCTATTCCTATTATGCTATGTTACAATCATTTTACTTTTCTGTCTCCACTAGTCTGAGCTTCCAGTGGAGACTGGTTCCAGTGGGACCAGGTAGGCACAGGAAATATTTACTAATTGAGTGAATGAGTGAATGTGGGTGCAAAGTAACTCTTGTCCTACTTCTTCTTTGCCAGAGGGCTAAAGTGACAAGGTGTCAGACTTCTTTAGTGACCCTGTATTCATTTTCTGGCTGCTAAAGCAAATACCATACAATGGGATGGTTTCACAACAGAAAAATTTATTGGCTCAGGGTTTCAGAGGTCTGAAGGCTCGCTCTCTCCCGGGGTCTGTATCTTCTGACTGGCTGTCAATCTTTGGGGTTCCTTGATTTTTCTGTCACATGGCCATGCACATGGAGGTGTCTTCTCATTTTTCTTCTGGGTTCTGTTAACTTCAAGCTTCGGGCTGTTCCTAGTGGCTTCTTGTGGCTTTTTTTGCCTCTAAAGACTTCAGCCATATTGGACTAAGGCCTGCCCTCATTCAGTTAGGTAAAGCCTTAATTAATAACATCTTCAAAGATCCTATTTCATGTGGGTTCACACCCACAGGGCCAGGGCTTGGGACCTGAACATGCCTTTAGTGGGGGCCATGATTCAACCCCCAACAGACCCCAACCTACTAAACAAACCTACCCCTACCTGCGTGTGGGAAGCCCAAATCCTAAATGGTTCGCTCACACCTTGGAAAGACTTTGTCTTTAAGAGTCCTATATCTTTCTTCACGACATAAAGCAGTCTCCTCTGGATCTTTTGGGTGTCCATGATCAAAGTCAAAGGTTTTTCTAGAGTCATTATAAGAGACTTCCCAGTTCTTGAAGGGGAAGTAGGAAATGGTCCCTGTTCCTCTGCTGGCAGCTCCACGAGAAGTGCCCTAAAAATATTCCCTTTGTATAAGCTTAGGCTCTGCAGAGTTGGCTCAAGGTCATGGCAGGAAGAAAGGAAAATAGATGGTGGCCGAACATAGTTGTCCCAGGCCCATAACCCCTGCCTCAGCCAGAGAATTTCTCTTTTTATCTGTTTGATTTACTGGGTATCTGAATATGAGCCTTTCTGAGAAAAAGAGTTCTGCTGCCAAAATGTTTGACAATTAACCATGGGACTAGACAGTGCCTCAGCTCCCTTCCAGCCCTGACAGTACACAATTTAACACCTGGTCCCATTGGTGGAGGTGGAGGAGCCCCTGAGGATGAGTTCATAGTGATTTCTTATTTGCATTCCCCTGTGATGTTTGTCTCCAACTCTCAAGTAATCCCAATAAGTGCCCGCCCCCCCCCCCAAAAAGAAATGCATTTGGTTTTCAAACTTCTCTCAAGGTTGAAATCACCTGTGTGATGGGAGAAGTGGCGAAATCTCCAAAGAGCTTTCCACTGGGCCCGTGCCGATGTGTTTCATTCCAACTAGAAGGCAGTGGCGGCAGCTGGCAGCCAGCAACGCTTTCAGTTCATAGCTGATGCCATGTAACGCTTGCCTTCTCTAACACAAGTGTTCAGGCAGGAAAAACAAACAAACAAAACTCGAGTATCTTTCTGTGATGAGATAGAAAAATAATGTTAGGGGGTAGGAGTGTAGCTCAGTGGTTGAGCATCTGCCTCCCACATACGAGGTTCTGGGTTCAATCCCTGGTATCTCCTAAAAAAAAAAAAAAGTTATATTCCTTAGATTTGCCGTCAGAATTCTTCTAAGGGAGGGAGCAGCCTTAGTTTAGAAAAGTTACCCTCACACCATCATAAGTGTCCATGGGAAGAAGTTGGGATCTTGAAACCAAGATATTAGCCAGCTTACCATTTCAGAGACAAGTATGCGCTGGGATGTGAAGGGCAGGGAGCTGTTCTAAGACAAAGGAAAGGATTCGTTTGCGGCAGAAGGAGAAGGCAGAGAGATGAGCAAAGAAGGAAGAAAGAAGTGGGGAGAAACAGTCTGAGCCAATAACATCAGAGACTCACTGGGTGAAAACTCCCAGAAACACCCCCAATGAACAAAGCGGCCAAAGGACCCTATAAGAGGTGTGAACGCTCCTGCTACATTGGCAACTGTTTCCACTTTTGTGCTATAAATCCCTCCTCTGTCTCCTCTTCCCAGCTCCATATACCAACAAAGAAATTTTCGATAAATTCTCCTGGTCCACCATTCTCACCCTGACTTTGTATTGGTATGAGATTTTTTGTGCGAGGAAACCTAAAAAAAAAATTTTGTGAGGAAACCTAAAAATTTCAGATTGGAAGAACATTGTGCAGTGCAGAGACCCACGGAGGTGTCAAACCAAGGAAGTGAATGCCCAGAAAGAAACAGGTGAAGAGATGACGCCGTAAGGCCCTAGAGACAAAGTCTGGGAGAGCTTTGGACTTCAGGTTCTGGAAGGAGGGAAATTAGAACAAAATCTACCTGGTTTTCAGGAAGCAAGGATATCTAGGTGACTTCTACATTTTCTCTCCTCAAAATGCCTCTATCTTCCCATGGTATAGGAATGAGCTATCTGGTGGATGGAATATGAAGGGCCTTATCTTAAAGCCATGTCTGTAGAGCCAGACACATTCCTCCTCCTTAGACCGTGGGCTTATTTGGTGTGGCTGGGAAGAGCTGACGGAGGCCAGGACTGGAGTCACCCATCCACCCCCCACCACCAAGCCAACACGTGGTGCTTCCAGCCAATAATGCCCAAACACCCTGCCCTGGGCCCTACACTTTAGAGGACCCTGCCTATCAAAACCGCACGCCAAACACAGTAAATAGCTCGAGAACGGCGAAGTTGCGGTGTATCTGGTGCTTAGCACAATCCATATCCCTAGACATCCACTTTCATTGCTAACAGCAGTCTCCTCTTTTCCACTCATTTGCCCAATGGCCTTGGAAAAAAAACAAAACAACAAAAAAACATGGCCACATCCAAATGCTGAGAAGGTGTGTTGATTGTATTACTCGATGATGACGCTGTTTTAGAGCGTGGAGCATATGTGAGCTACAGGAGAGCTGGAGTGAGAGAAAAGACAAACTCATTAACTCACCAACCCTGTCCTCTCAGATGTGTGAACGTATGATTTCCCAGAAGCGCCAAGTTTCCCGTTTTATTACCTCATTTTACATCCCAGGCGAGAACTGGCATTGCATTTGCGACGTTGGGTGAGAAACTTGACCGACACTTTGAGACATTCAGCAATTGCTCTTACTCTCCAATTTCACATATGTATGTCTCGACGTCACATGGACGAAGTGTAATTCTGATTATATCAGCAGCTAGATGGACAGCGAAGCATTTTTAAAAATGTTTCACTGTTTTAAAATATTTTCAAATGTTTAGAGTCTGCTTTGTAAGATAATTTCTGTTAAATGTTTGATACTCATTAGTTTATATTTTAATTTTAGTAGATAACTGAATTTTCAGAAGAAAATATTTTTCAGCTAACATATAAGAAATGATGTTTAACTTTCTATTTATTTTACATTTTTGATAAAATTTGCTCACATTTTGTGCACTTGGAATGGAAACATTTTATTTAATAATCTATTAGCTTGATTAATAACTATTAAACATTTAGACATGCCATAAGCTGCCTTCCATTTATCTTGTGTTCCAGATTGCACAAACATAAAGGCTTTCCACTGGCCTGATGGTGGATCAGCACATTAGTGCTGTTATTTTCACTGCCAACTCTGCCTGGAAAGCACCTTCTGTCCACTCTCCACCTCTTAAACTCCTAACTATACCTCAAGACCCAGCTCAAATGATGCCTCCTCCAGGAAGCCCTCTTGGTCATCTCAGACCCAATAATATTCCCCCATCTATATTACTACATCCACATGACGGCCCCTCTCACATCTCCAGTGCATTGTGGTTTTGTTTCCTCATCTGTTTCCCATTCCAGGCTATAAACTCCCTTGAAGGCACTGACTGTGCCTACATCTTTACTTCATCTTTAATTCCCAGAGAAGATGTTTGTCAAGTGGCTGTTGGATGAATTCATGTTTTCTTGATAATGTAGCGTCATTCTTTTAACTAAAAGGAGCTCTTATATTTACCTCCACTCTAAGAGTTCTCTCCCCACTCTGCTTTTGGAGGCAATTCACCCTTATAAAAATCATTTGTCACTGCTGGCTGCCTGGGCTCAGCAACTCTCATAGAATTTGCTGCTTGAGCAAACTAAGAACAAATTGGTCTAAGGAAGGAGGAACTCTGAGATGATGTGTGGACTTTTGTGTGTGAACTTTGGAATACTAGCTCCCCAGAGGATTCCTTTTTCCTTATTGCTGCTATGTGAAGATGCCAGATACGTAGTGATCAGATGTCCTTGCTTGCCATGCTTAGTCCAGCTTTATACCCTGTTTCAGTCTGTTGGGGCTGCCGAAAGCAGTGTGCCAGCAATGGGTTGGCTTTCACATTGGGGGTTCACTAGCTTACAAGCTTGCAGTTCTGAGGCTGTGAAAATGTCCAAATCAAGGCATCATCTGGTGATGCTTTCTCTCTGAAGACAGGATCCTGGACTTCTCTGTCACGTAGCAAGGCACAGGGCTGCGACTGCTGGTCTCTCC
>PVKH010031235.1:0-12359 GCA_004027955.1 Chaetophractus vellerosus
CTGCAGGCTGGCATAGGGCTTGTCTCTCAGGGCTTTCTCCCTCTCCTGGCAGAGGGCTTGTTTCTTTCCGGGCTTTCTATATCAATCTCAGTTGTTCTGTTTTCTTCCCAAGGTCAGCTGTAAACTATTAGGTGAATGGCTCATCTCTCCCTAGGGTCCCAAGTTCAAAAGTGACAAAGCACTCCTTCTTCCCTGGTATCTTCTTGAGTGAGTGTCCATTTACATGGGCCCACCAAGGGGGTGGGGGTTCAACCTTAGTCATACTTTACTGATATGGTTGAATCAAAGCCCTACTCTTAGTAGGTAATTTAATCAGTGCCCCTCAACTGAATCCAGTGTAATCAAAGGGTATCACACCCAGAAGAAGAGATTAGTTTACAAACATAATCTTTCCCTTTTGGGGATTCATAAATAATCTCAAACTCTCACAGTCTCATCAATTTAACTAGACCAAATGAAAGCCTATTTCATTTCAATAAATTAGTACGACTCTTTCAGGAACTCAGTGGGTTGGATGGACAAAGAATCCTACAATAGTAAAGCCACAAGTGACTCAACTTCATAGAAATGAAACAGAGGCACAGAAAGGTAAAATGACTTGCCCAAAGTCACAGCCAGAGCTGGAAGGAAGAACTCTTGTCACCACACCACACTTACACACATTTTCTTCAACAGTAAGTTTATATTGCTAACTTCGTTTATTGGTAAGAAATTGAGGCTCTGGGGTAGTGAGCAGTCTGCCCAGCTCAGAGTCAGTCAGAAAAAGAGCTAAAGCTATATGAGTTACAGGACTTTATTTCTGAATCCATTTTATAATTTGTTCAGAGAGTATCTAGATGGTATAAGATAAATTTAAAACATCAAAACAGCTGTTTTTCTGAATTTTATGAATCTATTGAAAGTTAGCAGCTTGTAAAGTAGTTAGGTTTATATTCCAGCAGCCTAGGTTTGAACTCTGATTGTGACCTTAGGCAAGTTTCTTGACCTCTGTTTTTTCAGTTTCCTTATCTGCAAAATGAGAACAATGATAGTCCCTACCTCATGGGGTAGCGATAAGGGTGGTGGTGCTAGGATTCAATTAATCCATTCTCTGTTTAACATCCTAGTACCTACTTAGAAGTTCTTACACACTCAACTTCTGAACTGAGTACCCAAAGTATATAGGTCATAAGAACTCCATCGCAACATTTATCATTTCAGATTCTTTCAGCAAAAAGGAACAGGAAACCCAGCTCAGAAAGAGTAGTAGCCAATAAGGGGCATCATTGATTCACCCAGCTGAAAGTTTAGAGATAGAGCCTGCTTGGGGCTGAGTCAGTGCAGTGGCTTTGCTCACTTTCCCCACAATCATCTTGTTCCATGTTACAGCTTTGCCCTCAGGCTGCAGCAAGATGGTGGCCACAGTCTGGGGCTCCACATCCATGCACTACAGTGTCCAAGGGAAAAGTTCAGAAAGCTTCTCCTGCTCCAGCATTCCAAACAAAGATCCTGAGAGCACCTTTTATTGGAGAAGTTGAGCCACATGCCAACTCATGAACCAATGAAAATGGAATGAGCTGATTGACTTGAGTCAACAGAGGCCTACCTTTGGAGCAGGGTTTCCCTGAGGATACCTGTACAAAATCAGAGTTCTGTTAAGAAGGAGGAAGGGACAAATGGATGCTGGGTCTACGGTCAGTAATAGTCATCATGCATTATGGTTACAATCCTCAGCATCCTTAATTTACTCAATGGTTAGTGTTGAGATGTAGGCAATTCTAGCCCTTGATGTGCAAGAGGGAGAGTTGAGGCAAGAAAGCTGTGTTGTGGGAACTGGAGAAAACACTGTCTGTGATCTTTGCACCTTATCTAATGGGCCATAGCAGTTCTACAGTAGGTGCTTTCTGTGCTTTAGGTTGGTTCTGGTTTGGCAGAAGCTCTGGACCAGATCTAAGCCTAAGTCGGTTGCATTAGCAGCCCTGCCAAATGTCTCAGCCCAAACTTAAACACTGGATCTCTCTCAGGTGCTGGCTTCTGCGGGCACTTAGACGGGCACTTGGGCAGTCTGCAGTCTGATTTGTAGCCTCAGGAGAAGAGTCAGTTTTCCTCAGCCCAAGTCTTTCTATCAGTGGAAGTATATTGGTTTCCTATTGCTGCTATATTAAATGACCACAAATCTGGTGACTTAAAACAACACAAATTTACTCTCTTATAGTTCTGGAAGTCAGAGCCTAAAATGGATCAGCAGGCCTTCTGGGGGCTCTAGGAGAGAATCCATTCCTCACCTTTCCCAGCTTCTAGGGGCCTCCTGCAGTCCTGGACTAGTGGCTCCCTTATCCCCCTTCTATCACTCTGACCTCTGCTTCCGTCACCACATGTTCTCCTCTGACCCTGACCCTCCTACCTCCCTCTTATAAGGACCTTTAGAAGTTCATTGGCCCACATAACCTCTCATCTCAAGATCCTTAACTTAATCACATCTGCAAAGTCCCTTTTTCCATGTAAGGTGACACAGTCACAGGTTCCAGGGATTTGGATGTGGTCATTGCTGGGAGGGTATTGTTCAGTTGGACCATAGAGAGGAAAAAAACAGGTCAAAGTACACTTGTTCATCATACTTGGAAATGACCTACCACCTGTTAATGCCTCTATAGCATTTACAGCATGCCACAAGCTGACTTTTTAATCACCTAGAATTTAAAAATAAGTGTATGTAATTTAGATGCATAAGTGTATGTAATTATTTTCCTTTTCCCATTGTAAGTGTGAGCTTTATAAATTACTTTCTAAGATTAACCTAAGTACGTTGAAATTTAGTTTGCTCTCTCTTTTGAATGTAACTGGAAGGCTTCTAAGTTCTTTTCCAAACTGACCCAGATTTAAGAGTACACTTAACAGGAATACAGCACCAGCATGAATTTCAGATCTGTAAGCCGCAGGGATTTGCTTCACCAGTGGCCAACATCTGCCCTTTGATAATAAGCATGCACTTTGTTGCATCGTGGCCACTTGGACTGTGATCTAAATTTGGAAGAGAAAAGAAAAGAATCTTTCCAGACTCCTGCAGCCTAAACATTTAAATTGACTCCATGAGAATGAATGACTTTTCTCTTATCATAGCTGGCATTGCAAAGCTGGTAATTTGACCCTTTAAAAAAGAGTTATGCAATGGGAATGATTTTAAAGTATTTTTCAGGCATCAAGTTTCCCTAAAGCAATACAATGCCTTAGAATATTTCCATTCTAAAAGAACCTGAATAATCATATAGATTATATATTCAATATAATTGCCTAAATGTGACTATCCCTAATTATGCTAATTGCAAAAGTAGAGAAACTTGGAACATTAATAAAAATCTCATAAATGAAGCCATTTATAATTATCAAGGAAATCACATGCACATGACTAGCTTCTCTAAGACATTCTGTTTCTTACAAGAATTTGCTGTGTTTTTCATCAGAAAACACATTCTTGACTATATATCTTTCTTCCTTATTCCTTGCTTTTTGAAAAGAACACTATAGCTTTTTTAAAATCCCATGAGCTGAACCATCTAGTACACTTGACAAGGCCCTCTTGAAAGTCAGCTAAATCAGTTGATGAAAATCCTAAAATGGCAATAAGTTCTGCCGAAGCATCTTCATTATATATGGTGGAGGTTCTCAATTGAATAATATGGCATGTGTGTAGGGGGGAGAGGGGGAGAGATGGGGCCATAGGTTGTGGCAAACAGATTTAAACTCGCTGCCTCACTCTGACCTTGCTCTTTGCAGCCTTCCCCTTGTGTTCCTCATAATGACCGAAGTGTTAAGCGTTAAAAGTGGTAAAGAACAGCATTTCCAAAGATGAGTTTAGGAAAGCAACAATTGGTAACTTTTCAACATAGCTGTCTCTCTTTAGTTAAGAAAGAGGTTCACATATATTTCTAGAAGTAACTCCCTGTTGCTCTTTGAAAATAATACCAAAATTGCCAGCATTCCCCCTGTTGATACCAGGCGGCAGGGCATATTCAGTACACAGAGTTCTTGTGTGAATCTTTTATTGAAGGAAAACGTTATTCCAAAATAGCCACCCCAAAGAATACTGTCTTTTCCACCAGATCTTTCAGATATCCCTTGGAAAGCCCCTCTTAACTTCATGATAGAGTTTTTTCTTCCTTCCGTGTACTGTGGGCCTATCCTAGAAATATAAAGAACTTTAGATAAAAGAGCAATACAAAATAAAAGAATAAGATCTTATCATTTCTCTCATTTCTTTTAAATGTATATATTACTATAGAAGTTGTACCATCTTATGAATTCTCTTTTTTCCTAAGTGTCTTAGCACAATTTTACATATCATTCTATACTTTTTTTCTCGTTGATTGCTTCACTTGTACATATTTCATTTCCCAACCTAGCTGTTGTGGGTAATGATTATGTTTTCATATAGAGTACTGAACTCCATCTTGGGCACTTAAGAGATACCCAGAAAATACCATTTGATTAATAAGCTAGTTTTGGAATGACATAAAGGTAACTCAGCTATTTCAGTGAAGACAGGGAGCAACTTATAAATGAGATATGTCCTGAGATCTAGACACATATCAACACCACTCCAAAGCCTTGTGTAGTTGACAACCTTCGTTTCCAGTGTTAATGAGAGCTAAGTCTTTGTTGAATGGTCAGCTAATGTTGGGAGCAAAGGATTAAGTGCCTCCATCTCCAGCCCACAGCCCACCTTTTCTCTGCGTGGCCCATCGTACTGGCTACAGGGCAGGCTACAGAAGGCCACGCAGCCTCCGCATGACAAATGCCCATCTCCCTCCTTACTCTGAAAATTACTGATCTTAAGGCCATAAGGAGAAGAGAAGCATTTGGGACTCTTCGGGCTAGCAGGGCCCCCTTCAGTGGTGAATGAATAATCGCCAGGGCTCTTGCTGACTGCTGGAATGCAATTTTCAAAATAATGGTTCTTTAATCCTTACTTCATTTCTCAATGCAAAATGTTTTGCTCTTCTTACACTCCAATTTAATTGACCTCCCACCCAGAAACATACATAGAAAGCCTTTCTAAACTGCAACTTCCTAGGTTCAGGTCCTAGCCACTTGATTAGAATCACAATATCTAATGAAACAGGGTGTCACCTTAGCTGGAGAGAAATCTTTGCTTTCTAATCACAGCTATCACTGCAACAGAGGGACTTTTATATAGATCAGTGATTCTCAAACATTTTGTCTCGGAACATTTTATACTCTTAAAATTATGGAAGATCCCAAAAAGCTTTAGTTTATGTGTGTTTTTATCTGTTCATACTTACTGTATTAGAAATTAAAACGGAAAAATTTAAAAATACTTACAGATTGATCATTTAAAAATAATAACCCCATTGTTTCATAAATAACATTTTCATGAAAAACGTTTTCTAAAAATAAATAGTGAGAACAGTGATATTGCTTTACATTATTAGTAAATTTCTTTTATAAGCATAAGCTTAATATATGTGGTTAAATATGGAGAAAATTTGGCTCCAGATAAATACATAATTGGAAAAAGTACTTTAATAGCCTTGTAATGTAAATGTGTATATTCTTCTTTGATTTTGTATCAAAACTCGAGAAGTGGTAGTTGCTCAAAAGTTCATTGTATTGTCAAATCTGAAACCATAATAAGGAACATTTTGTACCTGCTTGCATAAAAATCTATCAGCCTATCTTGCATATTTTATTAGTGGCAGCAAATACTGTCAGTTGTTTTCCTTTAAGTGACAAGGTTAGTTCATTCATGTTTTAAAGAAAATGTCTGTCAGTCACCCAAGTCTGAATAGCCTGTTTCCATGAAACAAGAGACTAGTTTTTCCCATAACATGGACAATTGCACAAGTACTTTTCCTCAGGACAACCACTGAACCTTCCTATTAGCACAAAATATTAAAAAGATATGTATACAAGGGAATATTGTTTAGCCATAAAAAGGAATGAAGTTCTAATACATGCAACAACATGGATGAACCTTGAAGACATCACATTGAGTGAAATAGGCCAGACACAAAAGGACAAATATTGTGTCATCTCCCTGTTATGAAATAATTAGAATAAGCAAACTCATAGAGTCAGAAACTAGAATACAGTTTACTAGGGGCCAGGGTTGGGGTAGGGAATGGGGAATTAATGCTTAAATTACACAGTTTCTATTTGGGGTGATAGAGAACTTTTGCTATGGATGGTGGTGGTGGTGGTAGCCATCATTGGGAACATAATTGACAGCACTGAATTGTATATGTGAATATGGTTAAAAGGGAAATTTTAGGTTGTATATATTTTACTAGAATAAAAAGATAAAAGAAACATAAGGCTGTACAACACAAACAGGAAACCCTAATATAAGCCATGGACTATGGTTAATAGTAGAATTGTAATAATATTCTTTCATCAGTTGTAACAAAGGTACCACACTAATGTCAAAGTGTTAATAACAGGAAGTATATGGGAACATGATTTTTCCGTGAACTTAAAACTTCTCTAACAAAAAAAAAATGTCTACTCAAGAGTTTACTAATAAAACTAAGAATTTTTATTGCTTCACGAGGGGCATTCTTCTGTGAAACCAGACATTTTTCTGGGGGTGTGGCAGTAAAGAATACAATGACTGCTTCTACACTTTGGTGCCACCATCTTTATTCACGCTAAGGCACCAACAGACTTACCCACCATTGCTTTTGCTCCATCAGTGCAACTGCCATAGCAATGAAAAAAGGCAAATAAAATATCAGAATTATGAAAATATTTTTGGCTTTGCAGACTGCATAGAGTCTTAGCACCCCAAAGTTGTGTGACCAGATCTTTTTTTTTTCTCCATCAGTCAAAACATCAATATTTTATTTGATTTCTCAGTCCATTTTTTTAATGATGGTTATTTGATATTAAAAGAAAGAATAATAATAAAGAAAACAGTAAAGAAAATGTTAAAGAAGGAAAAGGAGAGGACGGAGGGAGGGTAGAACAATAAAGGGCAAGGAAAATAAAAAAGCAATCTTATCTTCATTGTTAAAAAAGATTTTAAAAGTCTTTTGATGTCCACTAGGGGGAAAAAAACACTGACAAGAAGTATCAAAATGCACGCATGGATGGTTAATCAATTAGACATAGCCTTCTCCGATATTCTGGCACTCACTTTCTATCCCCCTCCTCCCACAACTCCAGCTTTTCAAATGTTCCATCTCTTGATCAAGATTCGGGACTACGAGACTTTGTGGGGCATTCGCCCAGTTTACCCACATACACTCAAACTCCTGAGAGAGTGCCAGCAGTGTAACCAGACTTTTATAACTGCTGGTATAAATAGTATTTACAGTTAACCTTTTTAAAGCTCACGGTATGTGCCAGGCATGGTTCTGTGCGTTAACTCTTTTATTCCTCAGATGTCAGATATACGGATAGATAAACACATTCTAAAAAATGTACTCTTTTTAACCTCCCAACACTTTGGCTGCTCTCCTGCTTGTGCTTGCGAGCTAATTACAATCTGCGAAGTTTCAGCAGCACTGTTGTCAGGACGAAAGCTCCGTTATCTCTGTCCCAGAACTGTTCAGACCCTTAGAAGTTCATTGGTTCAATCCAGGCTTGCTTGGTGGGTGCCGAGTCTCTAGTATATGTCAGATCACAAAAGTATATGTTGTGCTTTTCAGGGCTCTTGAGAAGGTTTACTTCTTTCCTCCCTCTAGTCTTTTCTCCTCATAGTTATTGTTTCCCTCACTTGGTGGACCTTGGTCTCACAATTTGAAACCCTGTCCAACAAGAATGACCTGAAATGTCAGTCCTTCCACTGCATTGCTTCTGCCTATAAGAAAAAAAATGATGATAAATATTGCTTTCTCCTTTTCCATCAGGATCTGGGACCACTTTATTTTAACTGTGCTTTAGTTTGGTCTCGCACATACATGTAGTTATCCCATTCTCCAGTATTTACCTTGAAGACTTGGTAACCTGGACAAAGCAGCATGGTATGTTTCCTGTTCAGTCCTAAAACAGGCTGCCCCCTTTCCCATCCACCCTCTAGTGAGGTGCTTTGTTGTACATTCTCCAGGCCATGAATGTAGACTTGGATTTTTGAGTCAGTGTAAGGCTCAGAGCTCACCCAAATCCTGAATTAATCTCAGGCTGGACTAAGAGAATGCTAATATGTAGTTAGTTTCATTATCATTCTTTGTGAAATTCCCTATAGAAAAAGAATGGCCCTTGAGCTGGTTAACAATTCTACCTGATTGTTGCTTTTCCTTGTGTGTCAGTGACTGCGATGATTTGTGTCATCTCTGCAGAGAATTTGGTTGTTAGTGGTGAGAATGTCGTTCTTTCAAGCCAAGATATAAGCTCAAGAGCAAATTGTACCTTATAGGACTAGAGAACCTTATGTTGGGTCCAAGTGTCTTTATGTTATTGTCTTGCTTTCATTCCTTACCATGAATTTTAACTAGCAGAAACAAACGGGAACTTTTACATTTGGCTACTGAGGAAGTAAGTTTCTTGAGAGAAGCCCAGCCCAGCCCACAAATAACTTTTTTCCCCAGAGGATACAGATATTATCTAAACTAACGGGCATTAGTTGGCAATCCCTGCCTAGTAAGAGATCTAGGAACACCTTTGAACTAGGTGCTGCTCTCTGACTTGGGTATCCTTTTTAAAGTTGTTCCGCTTATGTCTCCATCTGAACCTAAAACACCCACAGGGTTGATAGGCACAGCAGGAAGTTAAATTAATCCTTTACATATAGAAACCTTTGGAGCTTTGGTAACCAAGTTCTATTTTTATATCCTGATGAGCCAAGACTGTATCGAAAGTGGATATCTGCCATGTATAGTCATATGTCAGTGGAAAACTAGACTATTGGAGATGGTTTAGGGTACCCAGAGCACCAATCTGAGTTTATTCCCAGTTCTGTCACTGTATGACCTTCGCCACCTCCTTGGTTCTGCTTTTACCACCAGGTCCGAATAAAGATGCCATCCCTACCTCGCAGGAATGTGATAGGCAGAGCCAGACTTAGATGCAATTATGACTTAAGAGCAGCATTTCTTGCCTCCTTCACAGCATCATCTGGGTGTCATGGCATGAATAGGGGTGAGCAGTGTGGTACCTTCCCAGCCATTCCAGCAGGGTCCCACCCTCTCTGTCCTCTCACTCAGATCTGCTCCTCCCTTATCATCTTCCAAAACCAACTCCAATCAGCAATTTTCAGGAGCCATTTCATCCAAATCTGAAGGTCCCACAGCTGGTTCAAGTCCCACTTCAGTGATTTTACTTTACTTGTTTAGCCAGTGGCATTTCTGTGCAACCAGTATAAGCCCTAACAAATTCTGAATTCCAACTCAAAGTGGTTTCTCTCTCTTGATGCTTATGAGAGCAGCACAAAATACAATGTCAGTTGACTCCTGCCAGAGATCCAGGGCAATGAAATGAGTTCAGTGGGTGATGGTAGGATAGATATCCAAATAGGTGTCAGACTTTTAGGCCTGATAGAGTGTTCTCAGTCCACTGCTCTCCATCTCTTACTATACGTTTATGTTTATAACAGCTAAAATAACTTCCACAATTCATGAATCAATGCCATGGCTTTATGGTTCTGTGATGCGTGGTGTCTTTTACATTTTTGGAGAAATTCCGGTGGTTTATACTCTAAAGAAGCCATGGCCACTGTCTTCCTCTCATGCTTTCACCTATGCAGAATCAATCATTCCCCACTCAGTATCCCATGGCACTTACACGTACGCCATGTTAGTAATTATTGCATGCCTTACCCCATCCGTAAGTGTTTTCTAACCTAACCAACTGATGATGTTGAGTGACGTGGCTGAGATACTTAGCTCTCCCTGAGAGATGACAACCCCAATAATGGCCCTTCCTACTGTCCCTCCAGCAACACTGAAGGAGCTCATCTCACAAACAATGATCCGCTGGGCCCAGGAGGACCAGATCCAGGATGCAGAGCTGGTCCGGATGATGTTCAACCTCCTCCAGAGGCAGTATGACAGCGTTGGGGAGCTGCTGCAGGCCCTGAGGAAGACCTACACCATCAGCCAGGTCTCCGTGAGTGACACCATCAACCTGCTGGCTGCCCTTGGCCAGATTCGCTCCCTCCTCAGTGTCAGGATGGGCAAGGAAGAGGAGCTGCTCATGATCAATGGACTGGGGTAGGTCATTCATAGTTAAGTGTGTTTCTGTCAAGAGAGCTTCAAGTGGGGGGCCGGCTGTAGCTCAGTTGGTAGAGCGCCGGTTTACCACATGGGAGGCCCCGGGTTCAGTTACCGGGGCCTCCTTGAGCGGGCGGACCACCTTGAGAAGGCGGGCCGCCGTGTCAGGGCAAAGCCGCCATGGGCAGGGCAAGGCCGCCGCAGGCAGGACAAGCCACCCGCGAGCAGACAAGGCCGCCGCCCGGTGAGCTGACTCAGCGGGTCGCCGCAGTGGGGGGAAGACAAGCAGACACAGAAGAACACAAAACTTCAACACAGCAAGAACAAGCAAAAGGGGGGGGGGGATATATAATAAAAAAAGAGAGAGAGAGAGAGAGAGCTTCAAGTGGGAAAATGGGTTTATGTCCATAAAGGGATGTTCTATAATCAAATTGTATTAAATCTTTGTGTGCCCAGGAAAGGAGTTGATGATCCTAACTGCACTCCTCATGGGATGATTTCTTTGCCCAATCAGTCATCCTTGATAACCTGAGAGACCAGACTACCTGTTACTCATGGTGAAGGGCAATTGCAAAAGAAGTGTGGTGGAGCCTTGGAAAAAGCAGGGTGATTTGGTTTAAATAACCCCAGGGAGGCAATGAAAAAATTCTGAGAAAGGGACAGTGTATTCAACCAACACGAGAGAAAATATTTGAGCACTTTAGGTTTTGACTCTTTGGAAATCTGAGATCTCTGCCTGAAATCTCTCCTTTTTCTTGAGAATAACCTATGGTGTTAGTTCTGTGAGATACCTTAACCCATAATGGAAGCTTGTGGCTCTCCCTTGGAAGCCGTGTAGTCAAAAAGACTCATAGCATTTTAGACACGTAAAGGATTTTCCTTAATTATGTAGTCCAGAGCTTCCATTTTGCAGATGAGACAACTGAGACCCAAAAAGTTTCCATGACCAGCCCGCAATTTTTCTTTTCTTTTTTTTTTTTTTAAAGATTTATTTATTTTATTACATATCTCCCCTTCCCCCCGCTGCGGCGACGCGCCGAGAGTGGTCACTGCGCAGGCGCGGCTTTCCCCGCTTGTGGGCGGTCTCTGCGTCCGTTCATGGCCGGCTTTCAGTTCGTGGGTGGCTGGCTGCGCTCCATCCGCGGGCGACCTGCCCTGCCCATGGCGGCTCTTGCCATGTCCGTGGCAGCTTCTTGCCCTGCCCACGGCGGCTCTGACCCGCCCATGGCGGCTTGCCATTCTCAAGGCGGTCTGCCCGCTAGGAGAGGTCCCCGGGAAACGAACCCGGGGCCTCCCATGTGGTATGCCGGTGCCCTATCCACTGGGCTATCGAGCCGGCCCCAATTTTTCTTGATTAAAATCAAGAACTATAACCATAGACTTCCTTCCTTCAACATTCCATCCCACAACCCTTGAGCCAGCAAACCAAAGAAATATCATCACCAAGGCCCAGGAAAGAGATTTTGAGGAGCCTCAGGGGGAAAAATGCATGCGTTCCTCAAACTCATTTCCAAACAAGAATCTTATAATAGCAACGAAGAACCTTTTATTAGACAAGAAAAAGCTATAGAAATGCCCTCTCCCCCAACCCTTGCAGTAGATATAGCAGGAGTGAAAACTGGTGGTGTCTCCTCTTAATAGCTACAATATTGTAGGAAGGGGAGTGGATGGGGGTTGGTAGAAAGTAAATCACCCTGTAGGGGTTACACAGCCAATTAATAGGCTGTTTCTGTATTCACTTCCGGTTTTGTTATGTGGATATATATTGAATGACTTAAAACAATAACGTTTTACATATTAATTTCTTTGTTTTTTTAAAGACAGATGTCAAAAAGTCATTAGTGTCTAATATATAGTTGTCTTAAGAAACAGTACAGGCCTATCATTAAGAAAAATGAAGTAGGTAGAGACATAGTGATAAGGACAAGAGGATAAAAAATAGAACCATGAGGGGCCGGCTGTATAGCCCAGTGGATAAGGGCACCGGTACACCACATGGGAGGCCCCGGGTTCGGTTCCCGGGGACCTCTCCGAGCGGGCAGACGGCCTTGAGAAAGGCAAGCCGCCGTGGGTGGGGCAAAAGCCGCCGTGGGCAAGGCAAAAAAAAAAAGCCGCCACAGGCATGGCAAATCACCCATGAAACACAGAGCTGCTGCCCCCGAATCATGGAGCTGAGCCACCCGTGAAACGGAATGGAGCCACCCACGAGCGGGG
>PVKH010031236.1:0-12358 GCA_004027955.1 Chaetophractus vellerosus
AGTGTAGCAGTACCCTGGAACTAGTAACAGTGGGTCATTGTTAGCATTCCTCACTCCCACCCTAGGCCTGAAGGAATGAGGGGAGGGAGTGGTCATCAAGCGAGAGACAGAGAGCAGTCCCGTGGACAGGGCCACTTGACAGGTGCTGTGGCCTTCAGTTAGCCTGCAGCAGCTCCACAAGGGTGGAACTGGGGAATAAATACTCCAACATCACTTTCCTCCTTCCCTCCAATCTCCCATCAGGGATCCTCACTGGCCAAACCCAACTGGGAGCCAGCGGAGTAGTGCAAACAGGTCAGCCTTCTCAGGCCTGAGCAGGTGCAGAGCAGTGGTGAGAGGAGCAGGAGGAGTAGCAGAAGAAACCTAGAAGAGTACTAGAAGGGCAAATGAAACATAATTCCCTGTGTCTACTGGGGGACTCTTAGTCACTATTCTCCTCTGTATCCAGGGAAAGCAACTCTAGTTCTTTCCTTCATCGGGTATACGTTTAATCACTTTTGTTGCTTTATTCTGAGACCTCCTCTTCCTCTTGCCTTTTATAAAGTCCAAGATTTGATTGGGTATTTTGAGAGAAAATCAGATTAATAAAAAATAAGGTCTGATTGGTGTAAGGCCACTCTCTACCTAGGGCATGGCACCAATGACAAGGACAAGAAATTCAACTTGTCACTTGCCAATGCAGAAAGGCACCCCCCCTCCCAAAGAAAACATTAATAAATGAAATGTTTTAAAATAAGTCAAAGTAAAGGTAGGCCTGGGAGTGCTCCTGACCAAGGGTACATCACTATTGCCATATTATTTTTTGATGAGGTTTAAGCTCTGACACTTAGTAAAAAAGAGCCAGATACAAAGCCAAATAAACAATGCAATCTCAACCATGCAAGAAATGTGTAGATATATAGAAATAAGACTAAAAAGAAATAACCAAATTGTTTAGATTGATTATTTATAAATTGTAGGATTATGAAACTTTTTTCTTAATCCTTTTCTATATTTTTTCAAGTTTCATCAATTAAGATATACTTTTTATAGTCAAAAAGAAATTATTAAGGGGGCCGGCCATATAGCCCAGTGGATGGGGGCGCCGGTATACCACATGGGAGGCCCTGGGTTCGGTTCCCGGGGATCTCTTCTAGCGGGCAGACTGCCTTGAGAAGGGCAAGCCGCCATGGGCGGGCCAGAGCCGCCGTGGGCAGGGCAAAAAGCTGCCATGGACAGGGCAAAGCCGCCACGGGCAGGGCAGGTCACCCGCGAACGGAGTGCAGCCAGCCACCCATGAACTGAAGCAGAGCCAGCCGTGAATGGAAGCAGAAGCCGCCCACAAGCGGGGCAAAGCCGCCTGTGCGGTGACCAGTCTCGGCGTGTTGCCGCAACGGGGGGAGACAAAGCAGACAGAGAGGAACGAGGAATGGACACACAGCAGGAGCAAGCAGAAAGGGGGTGGGGGGGAATAAATAAAAAATAAATCTTTTAAAAAAATCATTAAAAAGTTATTTTGTTAGATAAAGAGAATATTACTTGTTTCCTATAATTCCTGTCTCCTATTTAAAACTATAGTAATACTTATAACTTAAGTTTGTGGAAAACATTATTCCAGGATCATTTAAAAAAAGATCTGTAAATTGATTATTTTGCTGTTTTTAAAGACAATAATTTTATAGATAAGTTAAAAAAAGAGATACTAAGCAATAAAAGATATTCGTTCAATATTGGCTTAATTAAATTCATACATATAAAAAGTACTAAACATATGCTTCGAGAGCTTTAGTCTATGGATCTCAAAGCCATTTTCCACTAAAATTCTTAGATTGGAAATATATCATTTTAAAGCATTCAATGTAATCCAATTAAGTAATAACGTTTTCTTCTGTTGGATCAAATACAAAGAAGATCCAGAGAGAGTACTGTTTTGTCACAGTGCGATTTTTTTTCTTCACCTCTCTCCAAGTCCAGTTTTGTTAGGCTCAATGAACTTTTTTGAGTACCTAACATGTGCCTGGCACTGGATTAGGTGTTTGGGATAAAGAAAGAATGAGACAAAGTCCCAGCTCTTAAAGGGACATAGAAAACAAAACCCAAAACACCCTTACTTGCTGCTCCACTTGCTAGCTCTTTAGTGACTGGAACTCTTTGTTTTTGAACTTTTATTGGGCTGGTTGGAATGGAGGCCAGCAGGACCATGCTTGTGGTGGTGAGTGATGTCTCGACAGGGCTGATCGCAGCTGCCCGCCTCCCTACCCCCCCCCCCCACTGCCCTCTCAAAGTTGGGGACAGCCACCTACATCGAGAGATGGGAGCAATGGCTCCCTGAAACCAGCTGCTTCCTTCAGGACCGCATCTGTTTTGTGGAGCTGTGCTCCTCTTGCTTAGGCTTCCACCTCCTTGCAAGTTGCCAAGAAGCTGCTGCAAAGTTGTCTTTGGTAGTATAACGGAGGAGACAGACAGCGAAGAATGAAATAAATTCCTAAAGAATTTGGGTTTTATTTTTGGAAAATGTGGAATGCTCTGAATTGGTGAAGTGTTTTGCTGTAGGCTGAGAAGTCAGTCAGACGGTGAGCAGGGAGCTGTTGTGTAGGATGTAGGCAGAGCTGGCATTTGGGTGGGTGCCCCAGTTAAACTGTAATGGTAGATCATGGTGGGGTCTGCTCTACTATTATTAAATAGTGTGACCCTTCTGTTTAATAACAGGTATGGACTAAATGTGTATTAGGATATATATGTGTGTATCCTGAATAGCTGTGTCAGGGGACAGATACCTTTTCCATTTGTCTCTTACACCTATTTCTATTTAGGCACTGAGGTGAAAATTCTTACCATTATAGAATATTAATTTCACAATTTCTAGTTCAGATGTGCCTTGATTTGGGGTTTAAATATGACTTCATTTAGATTTGGAATATTTGATTATATTAGAATAATTCATCATGTAGACCTTCTCTCTTCCAATAGACTCCTGGAGATTTTGGGTGGATCTTATAACCAAGTCTTAACCTTTCCAACACAATTGAATCGTTTTCTCTAGTCCTGTGCATTCATTTAAAACTTTAATCTTTTATAATTATATGAAGCTTTCCTTCTTAAAGAGGACTTTCATTATTACTTGTAATTAGAGTCCCCAAAACATTTTAAAAGCTTCTTTTGTCTGGTAAAATGGAAAATCAGTTTTCAAAACCTATTAAAACTCTACCAGTCTGTCCAGCTGTCCTGGCTACTCTTTTAGCTGAAATCCTAAAAGCTGTCTGAGATCTGGAACAACTGGGACACAAAATGCCGTGGAAATCAGCAGATTGGCCACACTCTAGTTTCATCATGTCACAAATACTCTAAACTGTCTATTTCAGCCCAAGGCCAAAATCTCTGCTGACTGTCCACAGACACAAACCACAGTAATGACTTTTTCCTGCCAATTCTCTATCCCAAGTTAATAAGTGAGAAAGCAGTTTAGGGCCCCTGGGGTAGTGTTTTCTATTTAGGAGTGAAAATGACTTTTTATATGTCACCTCTGCCTTGACTTTTTTCCCCTCTTCTCCTTCCTCTCTCTCTGGAACAAAGCTTTAGACCACTAGAATTGTAGTACCAGTTGAGATATCAATTAGCTAGTGATAATTAACTTAACTAGCATAAGGGGAAAATGTAATAGTAAAGACAAATGGAAAGTGTGCCAAGCTTCAGAAATGCTTACCTAATAGATAATATCTGTAAAACCCTCCACAGTTTACGGAATCTTACTTAATCCTTGTACCAATTCTCTTTTGCAGGTGAGAAAACTGAAACCAAGCAGTGAGATGCCTGGAACCTCATACCCAGCCCGTGGCTGTCATTGTCTTCTTGAATCCAGCTCTCGATTTCAAGACACTTATGTGGAGCCACAGCTGCCTCATACCCGAGGGCGCCAGGCCTGAGGAGGCAAACCCAGATGCAGGTGAAGGAAGAAAGGTGGAGGAGGGGATCTGCAAAGGGTGGTGCTGAGCAAGAAGTGGTGGAGCATGTGAGGTAATGGTCTCCGCCAGTCACGCTGAGGTCTGTGTCCTGGCAGCAAACCAACGGCACACTCATCAACCGGCATCCTTACAAAGGTTAAAGGAACTTGGAAAGGATGGTTATGCACTCTGCAACTAGCAGCTGTGAAAACCTGTTAAGTCCCCAGCACTGAAGAGGCAAGAGAGGATAGTTATTAGAACCCAGTGAGAGCTGTGGCTGGAGGATTGGGACCCACCTCATGGGATGCTCTGACGTGGATGATGGCATTAGGCAGAGAAAAGCCATAGCCAAACCACACCCTGGTCCAGAGGGAACAAGGAATAAATACCCTGACTTCTCTCCCCTAGCCATCTAATCTTTTGCTGTACCTCCCACTGGCTAAGCCCAACCAATCAGAGGGTGTAGAAATCCAGGAGAAGCCAGCTATAGAGGTCAGCATCCTGGGGACAAAGCAAGGTGGAGATGGGTGGGGAATGGTTCTGAGAGCAGGAGGACAAATGGAGAATATTTAGGACAGAAACAGTTTTAAGTCAAAGAAGGCATCATCTTGCCCTTGAAGACTTCATTTCCTGGCAGAAACTTGCAAGAGGCGTACTGGACTTCAGGATTCTTCCTTTCTTTGCTTCCCACTCACCCCCCCCCCTTCTTTATCCCAAACAGTTGATTAACTGAAAATTGCTAGATGATTTGGGGGATGGGATATAAAGGGGAATCCAAATTGCTGATGGTCGAGTAGAAGAAAAGAACATTGTGATGAAATGATAGATTGGCACTTAACATCCATTCTGCTTTTTTTCTAGTATGCCCTTTTATATTACAGGGGCTGGAAATATAAATACAAAAATAAACCCCCAAACCAAAAACCCCATGAAACTACATCTCTCATTTTCTATTATAGCTAGATTCTGGATGTGACTTAGGTTCAACAAATCATTTGCAATTGCAGGAAATTAAAGAAACAGAAGCAAATCAGAGGCCATACCATCTCCTGTTATTTCTGCTAGCAGCATTGTCCTTGAACCATTGGTTGTGGGTGCTCAATGGTGGGACCTGGGCATCCGTTCTGCTAGTGCAGATTGCAGCTAAGATGGTGTGGTCCTGGAGCTGGGCTCGTCACCAGATTGTGGAGACTTCCTGACTGTGGCTTCCCAATTACAATTGTGGTGATGTGATTCAAGAGCCAGCAGTTCCCTTGGTGGCTCGGTTCTGCTGTATGGTTCAACCTAGATTCTGTTTCTTTTGTCCTTCCAACAATTTGGTAAGTCATTTAATATCTTGCAAAAAAAATTTCTTCCTGCTTAAACTGCATTCTGTCTTTGTAAATAAAACCTTGGCTAATATAGAAATAAACATGTAAAGTACAAAGTAGAAAATGCTAAGCACTCCTAGAGATACAAATCAGATGCTATGCAAACCTCGGAGGAACTAGATACTGGGCTTGTATTATGGGAGATGTAGGGGAATCTGACACCTCCTGGCACTGTCATATAATGATTTTTCCTTTTCCGAGGAAGCAGATGGGATTAACAGACACTGTGACTATTGTCTGTTGTATTAAAGCAAGCCATGCTAAGGTCTATGTGCCCATTCCCAGAGATGGGCTGCAAGTTAGCAATAAGGTAAGAGAACATTTTTCATTTGCAAATCCCCTGGCAACAGTCCCTTTGAATTTAGAAATCAAGTATGTTTGCCTTTTAAGTTTCCATTTCAAAATTTTGAGAAAACTGTGTTTATCAATATCCCAAATAATGCTATAGAAATTCAATGTCTGCCCTGAAGCAAACAATAAAAGGGATCAGGGCATTTTAGCATCCACCCCTATTCTTGTTATCTATTGCTGCATGAAAAATAAGACCAAAACTTAGTGGCTCATACCAACAATCATTTTATAACATATCATGATTATATGGGTCAGAAATGTCGACAGGGCTTGGATAGGTGGATTTTCTGTTTCAGATACTACTGATGGAGGTCACTCAGTAATATTATTCAGCTGGAAGATGGATTGGTCTAGAGGGTCCAAAATGGTACCTTGGCAGGGATGACTGGAAGGTTGAGATGTTCACTGGAGCACCTGTACTTGGTTTCTCCAGCATGGTACCCACAAGATAATGGAACTTCTTACATGGTGGCTCAGGACTCCAACTGCAATATTCCAGCGAACAAGGTAGAAGTTGCATGGCCTTTTATGACCTAGCCTCAGAAGTCACATGGCATCGCTTCCATCCTTCTCTGTTGGTCAAAGCAGTCATACAGTCACAAGCTCACCCAGATTCAAGAGGGCTGGCCTTATACCCCACTTCTGGATGGGAGGAGTGTGAAAAAAATTTGCAGCAATGACTTCAAACCATCACAACTCTGCTACTTCGCTCCCCTTACTATGACACCAGGCAGAGCTTCTATGGTCGGTCCACATTGCTAAGTGAGCCATGCTCAGAATGGTTCAGACACTTGAAGAATCTCATCTTTAGGTCAAGGGCTAGAAACAATGCAGGTACTCCTAGCATCATGTTTAATAGGGAATCGAGGGTGAAATTCTGACTAGCTTCTTGGTGTCTTGCAATTTCCACTGCATTGCAATAAAAAAAAACCAAGGTGTACTTTTTTCCTCGAGAGGAGAGGAACCCCCCTTTTGGCAGATGTAGAACATGTTATCAAAACAGAAACTTGGACAGAAGAGTAAACTGTGGACCTAGTGATGAGCTGAAGGTATGATCACAGGGAAAAGGCCAAAGCCCAGTTCTACAACTGGGGCATACAGTCAGAATGGATTGAGCATCAAAGTCCATTTAATTCTATATTACCTGGGTAGGGTTGTCTTTATCTCCTCCTGGGTAAGAATGTGATTGGTCTCAAAATGCAGCTGGGCCTCATGCTGGGTGCTTTGCTTTTGGGACAGAAAAGAGTGGGCTTTTTAAAGCAAGTTGTTGATCCTCAACAAACAACATGGAAGAACTTATATTTATTGAGTATATAATATGTGCCAGGCATCATTAGGCCCTGGACAAGTGTAAAGAATGAGGTATTGTCTTTGCCCTGAATGAGGAGACAGATGAGTAAATAAATAACCAGCATACAGGGTGACAAAACACAATACTTGAATTAAGTGCTCCATGTTATAGGAGCACAGAGGTGGGGGTGACCTGTTTTAAAGCCTTTCTTAAGAGGTGATCTCTGAACTGGGGTTTGATAAATTGATTTTTGTCAGATTGCAAAGGTAGGAAGAGCATCCTGGATAGAGGAACGTCCCATTACCAGTGTGGAGGTTTGAAAGAATGTGAATGGTGTGTAGTCCTATCAAATTGGAGTATGGATTTTAGGTAGTGTAGGGTGGGAGATGAAGCTAGAAAGTGGGTTTGGGCTGCATTGTTGAGGTCTTTGTATCTCAGGCTAAAGAGTTTGGAGTTTTACCTATAGATAGGAGTGAAGGATGCAAAAGGCTAGAAACTGTGGCAATACATGAGTATTAGCTGGTTTTACCTGGAGAAGCCCAGAATGTCCCACGACTCAGAGCATTGTCATTTTAATATTTTGTAAACCTTTATTGGAGTCAGACTCCAACTGGAAATTTCAGACTTTTTCTTGTGTTTCTAACCATTTTTTTTTATTTAATATTGCACATTGCTGCCATGTCCCATCCAGTTAAGGCAAGATTACCTGCCAAAACTAATCTGAAAGGCAAGTAGTACAGTTTAGCGAGATTCTATCTTGTCCTTCACTACCAAGTGAAGAATAGATCAACAAACAGACAAAATCTTTTTTGTTCCCAGGGCAGAAGAATTATTTGGCCAACTTTATATGGTTTTTATATGGGTTGGTGGATTTTTTTTTTTTTTACATTTGTTGTAAACCATCCCCCAGAGCCAATTATTTCAATCACCTCCTGAAACCACATGTACATATTTGTGCAGCCTGCAGTGGGAGGTGTGGGTGGCAGGGAATTCTTGATTATTCAGTACACCTGGCATCTGGGTCAGGCATTTCTTTCAATTGATGGCAGAGGTGCTGCCACTGTAATAGGTGCTCCATATGAACTGCCATCAAATTATTGCATGTGATTTGTGCTGTATGAGCTCATTACAGATCCGTGTTGAGGCTACTCAATCCTTAGGATGATGCATCTTCCTTATTTTTTTTCTAGTTCATTCAGTGTGGAAAGCCTTGGGGACTTGTTCTCCTGCTAGCTTCCTAGTTGTCTAACTCCCTGATTAGTCATATTGTCTATCTTGGACTTAGATCTTACCAATATTGATGTGAATCACAGCACATTTTGAAATTTTAAAGTGGCTCATCAACATATGTTGCAAGATGTCCAATGTGAGAGAACTTGAATTAAAACTACCATGCAAAAGTAGATACTAAAATGTATTTAAATTAATACTGTTTCTCTTTCTATTTATGGAGATACTCATTTGCCTTGAACAGACATTCTTTGTTCTGGGAAGATCCACCTGCTTTTCCCCTTTTGGTAAGGGAGCCAATAGCTGAGAAGAAATGGACAAACTGGTACAAGGGCAAAGAGGATTCTAGAGGAGGGGGAGGGGATGCCAACCCCCTTCCTCAATGTAAATAAAACATCTCTAAAGGATTAAACTGGCCCCAGACTGAAGTCACCAGACAGGAGAGCACTCTGTGACGCCCTGAGGAGAGGGCAGTGTAGTCTAATGGCTCAGTTTCTCCCCAGGGCCTGGATTGCCAAGGGAGATGGTTCGACATGTGGCAGAAGCACTGCAGACGGGCCTTGGGAAAGTCTCCCAATGCATGTAAGTTGCAAGAGCTGTGACATGGGAGGAGCCAGGCCCACTTTTTCATTCTTCATTTATCTCCCTGATTCCCTCAAAGAAACTGCTGCTATGTTTCTATCACCAAAGCAGAGGCTTTGGGCAGAGAGCTGGACCATCTTCTCTTTAGAGGGGTATGGGCGGCAGGACCCTATGCAACCAACAGAGAATGTGGAACTTCAGTGCCCCAAGATGATTTTTTTCAAGGCCACAGGACAGACATTAGACTGAATAACCTCCTAGGGCCTTTCCGTTTATAAGGGGAAAACTCTGCAGGAAAGAAATTCTTGTAACAGGGGGCTTTGAGTTATTAATTTGAATGGTAATAGAGCATACTTTTTTTGCATAACAAGATGCATTGGTAACAATATAAAATTAGCGTACTTCGATACAAACCATGAAAAGCATTTCCATTCAAGTGAAAGGAAATGAGATTGCTTGGAACAAGGTTTGTGAGACTCCATGTTCTTGAAGGGGTGACTTGAGCACAGAATAAAAATGGATCCTTTCTATGATGTTTAACAGTTCAAGTTCAGGCAATGGTATTGATGGCTTTGTCCTCTAATGGTTGGATTTCTTCATATGTTATCTACCTCTTCGCCTAATTAGTGGGTGTTTTAGTTTCCCAGCTACTAAAACAGTGGGTTGGTGTAAACAATGGGAATTTATTGGATCATGGTTTCATGGGCTAGAAGGCTTGCTTCCTTCCCCACCGGTATCTTCTGGCTGGCCATCAATCTTGGGCTTCCTTGGCTTTTTAGTCGCATGGCAATGCGCTTGGCAGTGTCTTCTACTTTCTCTTTCAGGTTTCATTGATTTATGGCTTCTGGCTGCTTCCCATGGCTTCTCTTTTAGTCTGACTTTCTCTCTGCTTGTAAAGATCTCCAGCAATCCAGACCTGATTCAGCTGGGCCACACCTCAACTAAAGTAACATCTTGAAGAAATCTTATTTACAAAGGGTCCACGCCCATCAGAATGTGACCCAAGACTAAGAACATGGCCAAACTGGGGTACAAAATTCAGTCCACGTCAGTGGGTCAAGAGAATTAAGACAGTTTTCAATGGTAATTAGTGAAAAATGAGTGTTAGGGTGATCCTTTCATATATAGTCATCAACTTCATGGAGATCAAAGGGTCTAAATATTAAGCCCAACTGAGGTGCCTGAACCACTTCTTTTCCTTCACGTAGGTGAAAGGATATCTAATAATAATGATAATAATAACAATAATAATAAGCACTAGCATTCACTTAGCATTTGCTGTGTACCAAGCACTGCGCTATCTCATTTAGTCCTCATAATTCTATGTTAGACTCTATTATTATCCCCATTTTGTAGATTTTTAAAGCGTGGCTCCTACTAAATTGTTGCCAATTTTTAAAAAAGTTAAACAATGACTGAATACACATCCTCATCTCAGGGTCTGTTTCTGGGGAACTCATCCTAAGACCAGAATACTAAGCAAGATTTAACCATTGCTCACAAGGACTAAACCAAGAGGAAGATTTCTTCCATGACAGTTTACATTCCTACGAGATTCTTTTTGGCTTGTAATTGAAAGCATCCAGAGTTGAAAATGCTTGAGCAAGATAACTGCACATGTGAGGACTGAGGCCTTTGTAAGTCTGACATTAATATAGTATCACTATATCACAAAATAAAGGCCACTATATCGCTGGCCATTTGACTGCCCAACTCTTCAGACACGAACACCTGCCACCATGGAGAGTGCCGTCACTTGTTTGTTGAGTGACGTTTGACTGAATACTTTCCCAAAGAGGAAAAGTCTGTTACTGCAGCAAAGGCAGCTTTTGAGGAGCAAAACATATGTGGAAAACATGGAAGAGAATAGACCAACACTTCCTATTTGCCAGCTTCCTGGGTTCACAGGCTAGGGACGCTAATATTGTCCAGCACAGAGGCACATTCTCTGAAAGACACAGGGAAATGGGGTTGGGGTGGGTCACACAGAAAAGTGCAGTGCTCTTCCTATACACTCTGTCTTAGGAGAAGCCATGGCACTTAGCACTTATGCGTTGACTGATGCATGTACCTGCTTCCCTCTTTTAAACTGTGAGGTCTCTGGGGCAAAAAAAAAAAATGTATGTTTTGCTCATGTTTTCTTCTCGCAGTCTCACACAATACCTGGCACTAAATAGGTGCTCAATAAATATGTCCTCACTATATATGTGAGTCCTGTGAATGGCTGAATATGAGGCAAGGTCTCTAGAGTCTGATCAGGTTAGGCTCATCATTGCAGGATTAAAGTATTCTGGAGTTAGGCTGTTCCCACTCCAGGTTACATTTGCCATGTACCAGGGAAACTGGCTGCTCCAGTTGACTATTTTGTTGTTTTGGTAAGATGCGTCATGGTGACCCTAAAGGAGGCACAGTTTCCTCAGACGTAGAAAGTCTTAAGGGAAGTTCATAAGCCAACTTGAGAGTTTCCTTGCTTAAAAAGAAACAAATCTGGCATGGTCTGAATTCACTGTTCGGAAACTACAAGACTTTGAGTGGCAGGCTAGGCTGACCATCTTGTTTTAATAAAGGCAATCCCCTGGTCCAAGAGAATGGAGAAAAGACCCTGAAAGGTGAAGAGAAAGTTCTTGAAGGTTGTCACTTCCTTCATTCAGCTTAGTACTCCAACTGCCTGTAAATTCATTGTATCAAATGTCACATCAGTCAGATGCCTCTGAGAACCAGATTGTCTTCTCTTCCATGCCCATGTCTGTGGTTGAGGGACCTGACTGTAGGGTAGATCAGTAGAATCTATTTATTTATTTATTTATTTTACATAAGAAGCAGTAATATGTTTTATTTGTACAAAATTATTCTTAAATGTCTTTTTTTGGAAATGTAAGGTAATAGTTTTATTTATTTATTATTATTATTTTTTAAGTGAATCTGTTTCTTTCTCCATAATCCAAGGATGAATCACAGAACCCTGATGGGGGTTTGTTAACAAAACAATTTCCCATCAGGGTCAAGTGTTTGGAAAATGATACCAGCAGCAAAAGAAAAAAAAACCTGGAACTGTTTTCATTTAGTTTTCAAGCTAAATATCTCTGAGTTTTGTGAAGACTGTTTACTATTTTTAATACTCTCCCTTGCTCCATCTCATACCTTGAGAGTATGAGCAATCTTTGGCATCCTCCCCTGTCCAATTTCCCACGTGTTGGGAGAGTGGAATGTTGGCTGAAGGGAAGATGGTGCAATACCTTACATTTTAATTTATTGCTAAAGAATTTTGATATACTGTCTATCAAGTTCTCTAAATGAATTCTATTTGCTGATTTACTTCCCTAATACCTTGAATTATATGTATTTAGTGGTGCCACAAGACTTAAATCATTTTGCATATTTCAGAACCGCTGCCCACATCAAACTTTACACCTTCCTTTTTTTTTTAATTAATTTTTTATTTATTTTTTATATATCTATATACATTTTTAGGATACATTGATTACACAAATGTTACACAGAGATTCCAGGAGTACCCATATGCCACCCCCCCACCCCTCCCACAACCCCCCATATGCACATCCCTAAGTGTGGCATAACGCCTCTGATAGTTACACACATTTTGGGGCTTTGCC
>PVKH010031237.1:0-12358 GCA_004027955.1 Chaetophractus vellerosus
GTGTGTGTGTTAAGTTTTCTCATTGATACTTTCTTTCCCTTGTTGTTTGTCCTTGCTTTTTTCTATGTTCCTTTGAAGGAAGAAGATTAGGGCCAGAGCAATCAAAAGGGATAAGAAAGGAAAAGGAAAAATAGTGCTATTGATAAAAGTTATTAGAGGGGGCATATCAGATTTAGTAAATTGAATATTTAACTGGTGTAGGCAGTGTAGAGTAATAGGGGAAAAAACTGGAGTGCCTACAATGGAATGAGGAATCAAATAGAGAAAAATATATAGAATATTTCATAGGGCCAGAATGATGAGGAGAGAGAAAACTAATAAAGTAAAGGCTAAAGAAAAAAGCTTATACAAAAATAAAGAAAGAAAAGAGAACAGAATAGAAAAGATAGAAGTTAACAAAGGTGAAGTTGAGAGGAAATGAAAATGGTGGAATGTAAGAACCACAGCAGAATATTGAAGGTAGAAAGATGAAGGAAAGAGAAGAGATAGCATTGGTAGACACAATCACTATACACAGAGAATGGAAAGTCAAGGATGAAGAAGACCAGCAAAGAAGAAAAAAGCTATCAGCACCAAATTTTTAAAAAAAAGTGGAAAAAGTAGAGGTAATAATCACACAATCATGCAGTCAAAGCTAAGGAAGAACAGCATTCCTTTTGGGCCCTTGTGGAGACTCTCAGCCTGTGTTCATTAATCTATTGCCCTGCTGCCTTCTCTCTCTAGGCTTTGAGGCAGAATTTAGTGATTAAATAATGTCAATTCATTTCTCTCTCTCTTTTTTTTGATGTAATAAGGGTCCTCTTGTAGACCACCCCCTCCTCTGATTGGACCTCAAATAGGCTTGTGGAGACTTATCTATTACTTCCCACTGCCTAACTCCCCAAGGGGAGCTGAGACTGTGTTACTCAGCATAGAGCTGTAAAATTGCTGGCTCTGCACTTTGCTGAACCTAGCATCTGTGTCAGTTAGGTAGATTAGCCATGTACAGCAGATTCGCCTTTCCCCTCAGCCCTGCACCACTTCCAGCCATCTAATTCACTCCTGAAATTAGACTGCACACTGAAACCGATGCCATCTTGCCTCTTCTCCTATCTCTGTAGGTTACTTATGACAGGAGTTTACTAAATTATTGTAATAATCATTTCTGGCAGTAGGCTTATTTTTTTGGACTGCAACTATCATGAAAGGAAAGCAAGAGCATCAGTGCAACTACATAGAGCCTTCTTTAAAAATGTAATTCAGAATTAACTAAAAAGGAAAAATAGTTTTGCCAATACAGGAATACCATGTTTTATTGCACTTCACTCTTTTGCATTTCATAAATATTGCATTTTTTCTTCATAAATTGAGGGTGTGTGGCAACCATGCATTGAGCTAGACTATTGGTGCCACTTTTATAATAACTTGTGCTCACATCATTTCTGTGTAATAGGTGTTGGTATTTCTCACAAAATTTCATCTTTTTCATTTTTATTCCAAGTGATATTGTGACCTGTGATATAAAATCTTTGATGTTATTATTGTAATAACACCACACACCATACCTATATAAGATGGTGAATTTAATCAATAAATTAGCCTAGCCAAGGTAGGTTGCAAGCTTGTGTCAAACAAGCAAGTTATGAGTGCAAAACAAAAGGTTTTGAGGGAAATTATAAGTAATTCTCCAGTGAATCTGTGAATGATAAGATAGTGAAACAGCTTTATTGTTGATAAGAAAATGTTTTCCTCGTATGGATAAAAGATCAAAAATCAAAACAGACACAACATTGCCTTAAGCCAAAACCTAATGAAGAACAAGACCTTAATTCTCTTCAAATCTATCAAGGTTGAGAGAGATGAGGAAGATGCAGAAAAAAGATTTGAAGCCAGCATAGATTGGTTCCTGAGGTTTAAAGAAGCCAACTGCATAACATTAAAGTGCAAGGTGCAGCAGCAAGCACTGATTTAGAAGGTACAGCAAGTGATTGAGAAGACCTAGTAAAGGTCACTAATGAAGGTGGCTATGGCTATGCTAAACAACAGGCTTGCAATGTTGAGTTTAGAGCCTATTTTTTGGAAGAAGATGCCACCTAGGAATTTCATAGCTAGCAAGCAGAAGCCAATACCTGGATTCAAAGCATCAAGGCAGGCCAACTCTCTTTTTAGGGGTTAATGCAGCTGGTGACTTTAAATTGAAGGCAATGCACATTTACCATTCTGAAAATCCTAGAGCCCTTAAGAATATGCTAATCCTTTTCTGCCAGTGCTCTTTAAGTGGTACAAAAGGATTCAATGATAAAACATCTGCTTACCACATGGTTTACTGAATATTTTAAGCACACTGTTGAGACCTACTGCTAAGAAAAAAAGCATTCTTTTCAAAATATACATGCTCAATGGCAATATGCCCAGTCACCCAAGAGCTCCGATGGAGATCTACAATGAGATTAATGTTTTATTGGCTGCTAACACAGCATCCATTCAGTAGCCCATTTATCAATTGAGAAATTTAGACTTTCAAGTCTTATTATTTAAGAAATACATTTTGTAAGTCTCCATAGATAGTGATTCCATTGGTCGGCTGTGCAAAATCAATTGAAAACCTTGTTAAAGAATTCATCATTCTAGAAGCCATTAAGAACATTCTTGTTCATGGTAGGAGGTTAATATATCAACATTAACAAAAGTTTGGAAGAAGTTGGTTCCAACCCTCATAGATGACTTAGAAGTGAACAAGACTTCCATGGAGGAAGTCCCTACAGATGTGCTGGAAATAGTAAGCAAACTATAATTAGAGGTAGAGCCCTAAATTGTGACTGAAATGCTGCAATCTCATGATAAAATATAAACTGATGTGGAGTTTACCTTAGGGATTAGCAAAGAAAGTGCTTTCTGGGGATGGAACCTACTCCTAGTGAAGATGGCTGTGAACATTGTTGAAATGTCAACAAATGACTTAGAATATACATCAATTTAGTTGATAAAGTTGATAAAAAGGATTGTGAGAATTGACTCCAAATTGAAAAGAGCTTCTATGGTGGGTAAAATGTTATAAAATAGCATCACATGGTACAGAGAAATCTTTTGTAAAAGGAAGTATCAATTGATGCAGCAAACTTAATTTTTTTTTTAAGAAATTGCCACAGCCACCCCAGCCTTTAGCAACCACAACCCTGATGGGTCAGCCGCCATCAACATTGTGGCAAGACCCTCACCAACATAAAGATGATGCCTTGCTGAAGGCTTAGATGATGGTTAGCATTTTTTAGCAGTAGAGCATTTTTAATAAAGGTATGCATATTTTTATACAAAATGTTATTGTACACATCATAGACCACAGTATAATATAAAAATAACTTTTATAAACACTGGGAAATTAAGAAATTCTTGTAATTTGCTTTATTGGAATATTTGCTCTATTGGGAGGTCTGGAACCAAACCTGCATTATCTCTGAGATATGCCCATAACATTTGGGTCCTTTGAGAGATTATTGAGATTTCATAGGACCAATGAAATGTGGAACACATGGTTGGGTATAACAACTCTGGGGAACATATTACCATGAAGAATGTTGGGAGAAAACTGGACCTCAGGGAGTGTATGGGGACAACTATTCTGAAAGTCATATTCATTTGGGTTGTGCAACAATTCCTAATTGAAGATGTTGCTTTTAATTTAGAATTGATAAATAGACATGTTCCCAGTAGCAGTCAAAAACATTGGCCAAGAAAAACAATCGTACAGCATTATTAACAGTCAAGGCCAAAATTAGAACCTGCACCAAAAGAATGCTCTGCCTTCATTGACTGGAGTAAGAGTATAAGGGAAGGGACTGCTGAAATCACAAGCTCCTTATTTCCTCAATGCAAAGAATATACAACTATATCAATGTACCCATGTCTATGTTTATATACATAGCTATACCTTTAGTTATATCTATATTTCTCTAAAATATATCTAACTCTATTTTATAACTACCTATCTATATATCATTATCTATATCAATCTCTCTATATTGAACATTTTGTATTAAGAATTTCATGACTTCTGTCTTTGACTATATTGTTTAGTTTATAGTAAACTAATTTTCTTTCCAAGAGCAACTACAAAAGCTGAAATAAATAGCTGTTTGAAGGCATCACAGAACAACTAAGGTAACCTGGACTTGAAAGGAAAAGATTGCAGAGAAAGAAAGTGTGTTGAAATGACCCCTAATTCACAGCAGCTTTTTAGGCACAAGGCATCAGCCAATGCCCTGTGTGGGGCAGAAAAAGAACAGAAAGCTGAATCCTTTCCATATTAGGGAGACAATATCATAAGCTATCAAAAACCAGTGCTTGATAGTTAAACATCCCAGATAAATGGAAACCACAGAAATATCACCCAATATTCTGTTATACTTTATCCCTGGAGGGGTTTTCCATCACACAACCTTTCCATGAATGCAGATATTTGAAACTATGAGTTAAAAATCAGAGAGAAAATTTACAAGCTAAGTGCCACAAAATGAAAATTGGAATTCAGATCCTACAAGTTAGTAAGTACCCTGATACAGCAGAACTTGAGATGAGAAACAAGAATAGTTTTGTACATGGAGCACAGTATATTTGTGAGTACTGCATCTTCAGCCAAAAAAAATGAGATAGTTATAGGAGGAAAAAAGCATTATTCATTATGTCTACAATTTTTACAACATGTATCATGTTAATGAAAATTAACCAGACATTTTGTAATGATTGCAAAGAACACACGAGTTACATATTTCAAATTCATGTAATATTTTTGGAAGAATTAGTTCTAAAGACAAAGAAAGACAAACTATATACATGTGCATAGTTACTCTTACCTCATAAAGCTGACTAAAACTGTTTTTTTCTCACTAACTCACATGACCAGTTTCACTACAATCTAAAACTTACTATAGTGTTGATTAATCAATCAAACAGTACTCTATGACAGGGACGGTGTTAAGTACTTTCCATTCACTGTCCCTTTTAACTTTCACAACATCCTACTACCTAGGGATTTATACCATACTGTCATAAATAAAGAGGTAGAAATACAACAGTCCTGAGGGTGGGATCCAGAGCAAGACTTCCTGACCACAAAGTCTGGCCTCTTACCTGCTGTACTTCCCAAATCAAATGCACTGTGTTAGTGAAAGCACAGATGGAAAGTGGGGCCAGAGAACATATTCTAGTCTTATTCAAGTCACAAAGATTTCTGATTTCCCATTACTTCTTCTATCAAATGAGGATGTTTATCTTAACCAGAGATTCCCATTTGGCAGGTGTTGCAGTTTTTTTTGTTTGTTTGTTTTTTTTTTTACCTGAGCAATGACTTTTCAAAAATTGAAATCATTTCCAGCATTGATAGTTTGAATCTTTTGCCAATCAATAAATAGCAAGGAAAGAAAATGAAAATAAAAGGAAAATACAGTTGGCTTGTCTTTTAAAAATCTGCCAAAAGTAGGCCCCAAAACCTCAGTGAAACATCAGCTTGGTAGTATCAACTGTTCCCTTTAAATGATCAGTCTACTCTTCAACCTTAGTCACCAGCATTTTTGTTGACTGGCCCCTAAGCAGAACCACATATTTAAATCACAGTGACAATGTCCCTGGCTCCTGTATTCTAATTAGTATATTTACTCTGTCAACAACAAATGAATTAGGATATTTCATTCATTGATCTTATAATAATAATACAGATATAACCATGCAGTAACAATCACTGCAATTTTTTGTAATTGCCAAGAATTTTGCATATAGTGGATTTTATTTAATAATCATACAAATCTGATTATAGGTTCTAGTATACTATTTAAGTTTAGAAATACTTGAAGACAGTGCTACATGGTTACATTTACAATCCAGTAGCATAAATTATAAGGGTATTAGCTCTTAGTAAAAAGTGTAGAGTGGCATGGGAGGATAGAATGATAAAGGAGCTCTTAAACAGCCTTCTAATACATAGATATTTCATTAGAAGAGATACATTAGTAGAGTTTACCAGTGGAAATGAGGTAAAATGTTTGGGGAAGGCTTATGTAGACCATAGACAATTTTTATTCTTCCTGAATTTTTGCAAGGTAATGTGGAATTTAGTTTTCTTCAGACTGCAGTGAATGCATATCTCAGTTACCAGCAGTAATAAAAGCCTCAGCCATTTCTGAGCATGTTTAACAAATGTGAAAGATTCACATCTATTTTTTAATCTTATCTACAAGACATCTTTATGAAACAATAATTTTATTACCTCCACTTTAAAGATGGAGAAACAGAGTTACATAGAATTCAAGTAAGTAACCTCCAGAGTTATCAGGTTGGTAAGTGGAGAACTAGTTTTCAAATCAGGACATTCTGATTCCAGAGCTCAGGAGCTTAACCACTGCAATAACCTGCCACACATGGTTCAGCCTCCTCACTATAAGAAAGTAGTGCTCAGAGCACTGGTCACCTGATAGCACCCCAGCTGACTTTCTATGTCTTTTAACTCAAACTCTCCAAGGAAAAAAACATGAGGGTTTCTGAGAATAACACATTCCATAGGACAAACTTGCTTTACCAGATCCCTTCCTGTGGGTGAGGTGGGGATTCCTGTCCCAATCAGCTCTGTCCAGGGTCAATGCAGTCATTATTTAGACTGTCATGGGGATTTATGTGGCAGTAATTGGAGAATTGTGGATGCCTATGTAGGTAGGTGGCCATTGGACAATTAGCTTCACATTATAAGTCAGAAGGAGAGCTTATGAGCTCTTATTTAACTTGTTCAAAGTCATCCAATTTTCAATTTGTCAGATCAAAGACTTGAATCAAAGTTGGTAGAATCAGAGTGTTTCTTCTTTCATTCCTAATATGACATTTTCTAAGTATGTGTATGTATGTATATGTGTGTGTATGTATGTATGTATGATGAATCAGTCTATGTATCTATTGGGGATTTAATCATGTGCCCCACTAAAGGCATATTCAAGTCCCAAATCCAGATCCTGTGTATGTGAACCAATTTATAATTAGTAAGACTGTAGATATTCTTAACAGATAAACTGTGGACTCATTTGTGCATAGAAACTTTAATGACCTTATTTAAATGAAGTCATATTGAATCAGGTGACTGGGGTCCTCCTAAGCAGGAGAAATTCAAACACAGTGAGTCAGTAAAATCCAGAAGTCAGTAGAAACTAGAGGAGCAGGAAAAAGGAGGGGGAGAACCCATGTGACAGAGGATTTCCAGAGCACTACAGACTATGGGAGGAAGCAAGCCCTGCCAATATGTTTGCATTGGATGTCTAACCTTCCAAACTGTGAGACAGTGAATTCCTGTTGTTTAAGCCAAACAACATATGGCATTTGTCATGGAAGCCCTGCCAAACTAAGATACCATCTCTCTATCTCTCTACCACTTAATAGCATGATAAAGTATCAAAAACTCCTGGATATTGCTTAAGCACACTAAAGCCTTGGTTTCGCTTTGAATATCCTAAGCAGTGTTTAAAGCCCAAAGGAGGTGCTTATAGATGCATCATTCATGAAAAACCCACTTGAGAGTTTTAAAGTCATTGGCAATATCTCATGTGCAAAATTCTTATTAGCATTTGAGAAGCTCTGAGAGGCCTCGAGATATACACACATTCTTATCTTTCCAAACTTATACTCTTGAGAAACTAACTACAGTTTTTATGTAGTTATATGCTTTCAAGTACCAAAACGTATATTTACCCTCATTGTTTAATCATCTTTTAAAAATGCTCAGCTTATGTTATTAGACTATTGTTGACGATGAGGCTTGAAAATTTAATCATGAATAGAAACCAGACAACAAATGTCATGGTTAAACTTTTCTGATATATATTTAATTTGGAGGTCAGTAAATACAAATTGGGAACACACATATGTTCTTCAAGCTCATTTTCCCTTTTAAAACTTTGTTCAGAAATTGAATTCCAGTTCCCTAAAAAGAAATATAAAAGATTAAGTAATCACTCAGCAAATTCACTCCTACCTATGTACCCAATGAAATGACCTGTATTGCTTGGTTCATAGTAGCATCATTTACACTTTCCCAAAAGTAGAAGCATCTTCATTGTCCATCAGCTGCTGAATGTTTATGCAGTTGTAAAATATCCATACAATGTGATATCATTTACAATAAGAAGAACAATGTACCTATATAGCTACAACAAAGGTGAATCTAAAAATGTGAAACCAGCTAGACCAATAAGAATATACATGGTATGTTTCCAAAAACAAATGAAAGTGAGGAAACAAGATTAGTTGCTGTCTAGAATTGGAGGTAAGAATGCAGAGTGGGTGTGAATGCACACAAAGGTTCTTTTTAGAATGTTGGAAATGTTCTCAAATGAGGTTGCTATGCAAATTTTACCTAAAAAATATGTAGCTCTTTTCAAGTTGAACCAGGATGGAGGTTTGAGGATAGCTAGGTAAAGGACATTATTCACTGCCATTTTTAAATTTGTTTTTTAAAGGTAAGTACCAAATTCCTAAATAATGAATTGAATCTCCTGCTAAGACATTCGTTCACGTTCCCATACTAAGTATATATTGCGATTTTTACATAACTGGCTCAAAATGCTTTGTGTTTATGTAAAGGATGATAACATATATAATAAAACATAAATGGAAATTGAACATAGCTTCAACGATTTGTTTTTCCTAATAAATACATCCTGCTCATAGTTCTAATAGCTATGTTGTGGATCTTTCAGGATTTTCTAGATATAGGATCATGTCTTCAGCAAATAGCAAAAGTTTTACTTCTTCCTTTTCTATTTGGGCGCCTTTTATTTCTCTTTCTTGTCTAAATGTTATAGCTAAAACTTCTAGCAAATATTGAATAACAATCATGATAGTGAGCATCATTTCCTTGTTCCTGATTTCAGTGGGAAAGTTTACATTCTCCACTGAGTACAATATTGCACATATGCAATTTATCATGTTGAAAAACTTTCCTTCTATTCCTATCTTTTGGAGAGTTTTGATTTAGAAAGGATGTTGGATTTAGTCACAATACTTTTCCATATCAATTGAAAGGATCATGTTATTTTTCTTCCTCAAATTAGTAATATGGTTAGTAACATTGATCTCTTTTCTTCAGCCACCCTTGCATATCTGGGATAAATAATGCTGTGGGTTAATAGAAACAACAAAGAACCAAAGAAATAAAATGGAAGCTATTTAAAATATCAACTAAAACCTAAATGTGCCTAATGTATTCATTCATTAGTTAACTAAAAGCCCACGAAAGACAAGATACCCAATATAATAAAGTACTTTTGCAAGGTTTTTAATGACTGCTTCAATCTCCTTACTTATAATTGTTTTGTTAAATTCTTCTATTTCTCCTATGGTCAGTGTAGCTTGTATGTATGTTTCTGGGATTTTGTCCTTTTCATCTATGTTTTCTAGTTTATTGGTGTACAGTTTTTCACAGTATCCTCTTATGATCACTTTTCTTTCTGTGGGATCAGTATTAATGTCCCGCTATCATTTCTTATTATGTTTGTAACTTCTATTCTCTTTTCTTTGCCAGTCGAGCCAAGGGTTTATCAATTTGTTGATCTCAATGAACCAACTTTTGGTTTTGTTGATCCTCCCTATTGTATTTTCTGTTCTCAATTTCATTTATTTCTTCTCTAATCTTTGTTATTCCTTTCCTTTAGCTTTGTTTGATATTAGTTTACTTTTCTTTTTCTAGTTCTTGCATGTGTTGTTAGGTCTTTGATTTTAACTCTTTCTTTCTTTTTAATGTAAGTGTTGAGGGCTACACATTTACATCTTAGCACTGCCTTTTGGTGCCCTATATTTTTGATATGTTGTGCTCTCATTTTCATTCATCTCAAGATAATTGTTGAATTCTCTTGCAATCTCTTCTTTCACTCTGAATATTTAAGAGTGTATTGTTTAATCTCCATCTATTTATGAAATTTCCCTTTTTCCATCCATTATTGACTTCCAGATTCATTCTATTTTGATAAAAGAAAGTGTTTTGTATAACTTCAATCTTTTTAAATTTATTGAGACCTGGCTTGTGACCCAACATATGGTCTAACCTGGAGATGGAACCATGAGCTATTGTAAAGAATGTTTATCTTGCTGTTTTGGGGTGTAATGTTCTATCAATGTCTTTTAGGTGTAGTTAATTTATCATATTTGGATGGTGAGGCCCACTCTGCTTCTGGTTGAGAGGGGGCTTAGATCCCATGTGGCCAATGGATGGAACTGATTTCTTACAGTTGTAGATACTTTCTGTTTTTTGGGGGCGATGAAAATTGTCTGTCATCATCCTTTTGTTAGCTGTCCTGGGTGAGTCCAATGAACTGAATTGTAGGTATTGGCTGCAACCTTGCTGAGATTCAAGGCTTAATCAGCATATGACCAACCAATAGATTTAAGTCTCTGGGACATATATTTAATAGGTATAGTGCAAATAATAGGCTCAAACTAAAGAGGCAGAAGAACCATATGTAGAAAATTAAAAATCAGTCTAACTCTGATACATTAGGGACATGGGTTATCATAAATTCCAAGGTAAGGCACACTGACAGGTTGCCAAATTCCTCGTATAGGTTGCCTTACCTATAATGTCTAGATGTCTTTAGAGTCCTCAGAAGCACCCCTGCTTGAGGCACTATTTACTATGGCAGTCAATGAGTTCCTCTTGAGATGTACATAAGCTTAACCTCTGGAAAGAACTGATGATTTACTTTGAAATCTTTTAGCCATGAAAAAGTCATTTCTATTTAATATTTATACCTTTTGTTCAAAGTCTTTTTCCAAATGTATCACTAGTTGGTGCTTGGTGATAACCCCTTAGTTACAGGGAAGCTGATCCCCAGGAGTCATGTCCCATGCCAATGGGAAGGTAGTGAGCTTATATGCCAAGTTTGCCTTAGAAAGAGGCCACCTTTGAGCAAAATGGAGGCTCTCAGGAGGTAACTCTTAGGCAGTATATATTACTAGGCTGTTTCAATTTAACAAATACAAGGTTTTAAGTACAACCATCAATATAAAGAGCCTGGTGAATTGATCTGTCCTCATTTGCTAGGCACTGCCCACATAATCTAGAGAATGTAGCAGGACTCCCCAGGATGGGAATTCAATATTCCATCGGTTATTGGGTGGGGCTCCACTCCACAAGACAACACCGCGTGACTACATGAATACCTTGATATTACATAGTGTCATGCCCCAGGTGAACTCCTTCTCATACATCTCCCTACCACCAACACCCCACATAGTGATCCTCACCTGACACAGTTGCAACCCTTCTGAAATCCAAAACCTTCCCCAAAACAAAGCTAAAATAAAATAAAATGAACTTTAATTTAATTTAGCTAAAGAACTTTAAAAAAAAATTGCAGTGTTCTTTTCATCACCAAAAGATTAGTTATCTTTTATGTATACTAATAATGTCTTCTTTATGTTCCCCCAGGTTCTTTTTTTTAAATTTTATTTTCAAGAAGCTTTAGCTTACAGAAAAGTCACACAAAAAACACAGAGGATTCCCATATACTTTGTAGTATATTTTGAAATTAGATAGTGTGATACCTTCAACTTCATTTTTCTTTTTCAATATGTCTTTGGCAATTCGGGGCTTTTTACCATTCCAAATAAATTTTGTAGTTAGTTTTTCCAATTCCTTTAAAAATACAGTGTTAATTATTATTAGGATTGCATTAAATCTGTAGATTAGTTTTGGTAGGATAGACATCTTGATGATATTTAGTCTTCCTATCCATAAACAGGGGATATTCTTCCATTTATTTAAGACTTCTTTGATTTCCCTTAACAATGTTTTGTAGTTTTCTGCATATAAGTCCTTTACATCTTTAGTTAAATTTATTCCAAGGTATCTGATTCTTTTGGTTAGTATTGTACATGGGTTTTTTTTCTTGACTTCCTCCTCAGAGTGCTTGTGGTTGGTATACAGAAATGCTACTGATTTTTCAGCATTGATCTTGTAGCCTGCAATGTCACTGAGTGCCTTTATAAGTTTTAGCAGCTTAGTTGTAGATTTCTCGGGGCTTTCTAAGTATAGGATCATGTCATCTGCAAATAATGAAATTTTACTTCTTCCTTTTCAATTTGGATGCCTTTTATATCTTTGTCTTGCCTCAGGGCTCGAGCAAGTACTTCTGGGACAATGTTAAATAAGAGTGGTGATAGTGGACATCCTTGTCTTGGTCCTGATTTCAGAGGGAAGGCCCTTAGGATTTTCCCATTGAAGATGATGTTCGCTTTGGGTATTTCATAAATAGCTTTTATCATGTTCAGAAAATTTCCTTCTATTCCTATCTTTTGCAGATTTTTTTTCAGGAAAGGGTGCTGTATTTTGTCAAATGCTTTCTCTGCATCT
>PVKH010031238.1:0-12357 GCA_004027955.1 Chaetophractus vellerosus
AAGAATAAACACATTAACTCTCATAAAATTCTTTTTGGTCATTTCTAGGTATAGAGATCAGATGAGGTCATTGTCTTTAAATATGAAGCAGGAAATCTGCTGGGTCTGGCTTTTGTACAGTCTGCAGTCATGCTTTTCACCCAATGAATAAAATCTATCTAGAAAATCCCCAATGAAATATTTATATATATATGCCTATTAATTTTTTATTCTAATTTTTAATACATATTGACACATGAGATATATAGAGTTATATAAATGGGACCCATTATAGTACACATTGCACACCCTCATAAATAATTCTGTAAGGAGCACATGTTATCTATGCTCATTTCTTTAATTGCCATATTTCCTGCATGTTCTACCTGTATCTGTCTCACAAGTGAATCCAAGGCAATTCATATTAGCGATCTGGAAAAGAAGTCTGTCTTATTTGTGCCTAAACAAATATACCTGATATTCAGATATACATATCTACTCTTTTATGCATCCATAAACACATCTACATTTGTTCAATATATTCATGTATTTGTTGTTGTTTTACCTAAATGGTTCATTTTATTTGTATTATTCTGCTACTTGGTTTCCTCCTTAAATAATAATTCACAAAGCTTTCTGTTACTCAATTGCTATAACTCTTTCACTCCAATGACTACATAATATTAGGGTATCATGTGACTGTATGATAAATTATTCCCCACTGGTGACCACTACAAGATTAGGGTAAAGCAGAGAGTGATCACTGCAGGGAGGCTGAAATTCACTAGCATATATTTCAATTTACCAGTCTTTCTCCAGCTCCTTCCTGGATGCTGCATAGTGTTTCACTAGCCTCCAGAATTTCAAAATTGTTGATTCATACAGTTCCTGCCAGTTCAATGGTTGTTTTGGTGGAAGCATTGATCCCTGGAGCTTCCTACTTTGCCATCTTCCCCATCATCTTTTAAGCAAGTTCTAATACTTGACTCCCTGTACATGTCCTGGAAGTGAACACAAGGTAATTCATACTTACTAAACTAGTAAGTTGTCTATTATTATTCATACCTAAATAATTATACCAATTTATTCAAATATATGTACTCTATTATTCACCCACATATAAATATACATATATATGTATTCAATTACATTCATGTATTTTTTATTGTTCTGACAAAATGGGCTCATTTTATAATATGTATGGTACTCTGTATCTTGCTCTCCTTCATATATAATACTTGACAGAGTGTTCTCCTTCTCAACTGCTATTGCTCTCTTACATGCTGTATTAGTCAGCCAAAGGGGTGCCTTTGCAAATATACCAATAATTGGTTGGTCTTTCTAAAAGGTATTTATTTGGGGTAGAAGATTACAGTTACCAGGCCACAAAGCATAAGTTTCTTCCCTCACCAAAGTCCATGTGTTGGAGCAAGACAGCTGTCGATGTTTGGCATGGTTCAGGCTTCTTGAGTTCCTCTCTTCCCAGGGCTGTGTTTCTCTTCAGGGTTAGTGCTTCCTCCAAAAGGTCAGCTGTAGATGATCAGGTGAACGATTCACTTCTCTTTTCCTCGGGGGTCCTCTCCAATATCAGAACTGCTTCTCAAAAATCTGCTTCTTAAATCTGCTCCCTCTGCCTTTTGCCTTGCCTTTTATACTTGAGACCACACCCACTGAGGGGTGGGGCTCAATGCCCTACTGACATCGCCCAGTTAATGTCCTAATCATAACTTAATCATGCCCAGATTAACAGATGAGTTTACAAGCATGATTTTTGGAATTCATAGTTACATAAAACTGCCAAACCATTACACACACTAAAAACATTTTTTTTAAATCTGTATGCTCAGTGTTTAGCACAAAGTCTAACACATCATTAGAGCTCAATTATATCTGACAAAATAAATAAGTGATAGAGATTTGCTTATTCTGTATTATATCTTATAACCTTCCATCCTGCCCCTCATATTTTCAAATCCCTATGCCAAGCAACCATCTAATTCATAAAAGTCACCAATTCCCTCAAAATTACTTCATTCCATTATTCAGTAAAAGACTAATTTACAAACACAAATACAATCATATACTTTTGCTGATTTCAATATTTCAATGGGTTTCTACTAGCATTTTTCTTTGAATCCCTAATATTTTGAATTTAAAATTTCAGGTCAAATACTTATATTTATTTACAGTCAAATAGATACACATAACCTGACAATGTTGGCAAATCACAAAACCTTTCAGAAATAAAGAGCTTTAAGGATTCACTTGCTGCATATTCTCTAGAGTACAGCCTAGAACCAGCAAAATCCACAAAGGAAAGAGGAATCTGGAGTAAGGCAAGTGTGCATTTCTTTTGAGATATTTAGAAGGGTGGCTGATTAAAGGACATAATCTGTTTTCCTTAGTTGCATCTCTGGATGTACCAAATTAAAGGGAAAATATTTTGTATAAAAGACCAGACCTTGATTAGACTGTTTTTTTGATGTCCTGGGCTGGGGATTGAACCTGGGCCCTCATATGTGGGAAGACTGTGCTCATCCATTGAGCCACATTTGCTCCCCTGAGTTGGATTTTTCATATTTCCTAGTTTTTTTGTTGTTGCTGTTGTTTATTAGGAGGAACCAAGGATGAACCCATGTTTTAGTCAGCCACATGGGTGCCTTCTGAAATATACCAAAAAGTGGTTGGTCTTTATAAAGGATATTTATTTGGGGTAAAAGCTTACAGTTACCAGGCCACAAAGCATAAATTCCTTCCCTCACCAAAGTCCACGTGTTGGAGCAAGACAGCTGCTGACATCTCCAGGGTTCAGGCTTCTGGGTTCCTCTGTTCCTGGGGCTGCATTTCTCTCTGGGATTAGCTTCTGTTTTCTCCACAAGTTCAGCTTTATACCATGAGGCTCTCTATGCTTTGCGTCTCTCCACAAGGCCAGCTGTAGACTATCGGGTGAACAGCTTACTCCAACATCAGAACTGCTTCTCCAATCTGCTTCTCCAAATCTCTGCAACTAAAATCTGCTGCCCAGCCTTTATACTTGAGACCACACCCACTGAGGGGTGGGCTTAACATCCCACTGACATGGCAGTTAATGCCCAAATCATAAATTATTCATGCCCAGATGAACAGACCAGTTTACAAGCATAAAAAAATTTATACTTTTGGACTTCATAATTAAATAAAATTGTCAAACCATTACACTCCACTGTCTGAATTCCAAAAATACATTACAATATTCAAAAAACCTTAAATTAGTAACAATTGCAAGTACAAAATCATATTATAATCAGTTCAAAGAAGTACAGCTTGTCTTCAGGCAAAATCCCTTCTAGCTGTAGAACTTTCAAACTTACAAAACAATTTAACTGCCTCCAATACACAAAAGGAAAGACAAAGAAAACACATTTAAATTATGATAGGGAGAAATTAAGATGTTAAACATGAGTCATGGATCCTCTACTGTTCAGTAAAAATGCAAGGCATCCTCCATTCCATTTCAACGTCTGAGAGACATTCTTAAACTGATGGTTTCTTCTCCTTGGGGCCACATGGGAACCCACCCTTTCCACAGGCTTGCCCAACAGCCATTTTCTTGGTTCCACCCTCATCAAGCATCTGGGTGTTGACCAAGCTTCAGACTTCATCCTCCAAGAGTGTTGGGGTGATAACCACACCTTTCCAAATCTTTTGGTTAGAGCCTTAGCACCCCTAGTACAGTAAGGTGAAGACAACATTCCCCCCTAACCTTTGGCATACAGGCTCAATTATCTCAGAGCAATGAGTTGACCACCTAGCCTTCCCTAATCCATGGGGGACAGGAGCACCCCTCTCAGACCTATGGGGTGCTGACCTTAACCACCCTAATCTTTGAGGAATGTGCTCCACCCTCCCTGTATCCTGGGGTGGCAAAACTCTCCCAGGACATCAGATGGGAACATCCACCCTTTTCAACCTTCCAGGCAAACTCACCCTCTCTGGACACATGGGTGGGGTTCCTCCCTTGGCTCAAGGTGATGTCTTGATTCCAGATCTCAGCTTCCATGGTTTTCTCCTTAAAGCTGTTTCTCCTTCAATGTCTCCTTTCCATGTCATTTTTAGTCCAAGTGAACAGTGGTTTTGTTCATACAGCTCTCAAAAAACTTTGTTGGTTTAGCATGCAGGAAGCAGTGGTCCAAGCCATCAGACAGTAAGACTTGCCACAATCCTTTCCTAAATAACTGCATCTTCAATCTGATTTAAAATTTCCAGGTTTAGCTAAATCTTCAAATGAGGCACTTTGATTTGGAAACTTAATTTCCAGAAAGTTGGAAGTTCTGGAATCAGTTTCTGTTTTCTTTGTGCCCAAAAGTTCACTCATCAGTGTATTTTTTCATCTAACATTTTGCTATAAGCTACAAGGAGAAGCCAAGCCACATTCTCTGGGTTTACTTTGGAAAGTACTTCAGCTAAATGCTCAGGTTCACCATTTTCAAATTCTGTCTTCCCTATAACACCAGGAGTTAATCTTGCTAAGTTCTCTGCAACTTTAAAACATGGATCACCTTTCCTCCAGTTTCCAATAATAATTTCTTCATTTACTTCTAAGGCATCAGAAAAAGTCTCTTTAGCATCCATTGCACAATTTTTTCCTTCTAAGGCCTTATCAAAAAGAACTTTAGGCTCCATATTGCTATCAACAGTCTCTGCAAAGCCTTCTAGGACTTGTCCTTCAAGCATTTCACAATTTCTCCAAAAAATACCCCTTACCCATTTGTTAAAACATTCCAACATTTTGGTAATTGCAAAAAGCACTAACCCACTCCTGCTACCAATTCTGTTTTAGTCAGCCACAGGGGTGTCTTTTGAAATATACCAAAAAGTGGTCAGTCTTTATAAAGGATATTTATTTGGGGTAGAAGCTTACAGTTAACAGGCCACAAAGCATAAATTTCTTCTCTTTTCTTTGTGAAGGCCACGGCACCCTGGAATGGGTTTGCCCTGAGAGAGGGGCCCATGCCTTGGAAAGCATTGTGTGGTGGAGATGGGTGCTGCGAGGCATCCAGTGCAGTAATGCAACCAATCCCGGAGAAGCCGGCTGGAGCCCCAGGAATAGAGGAACCCAGAAGCCTGAACACTGGAGACGTCAGCAGCTGTCTTGCTCCAACACGTGGACTTTGGTGAGGGAAGCCATTGTCTTTGGTTGTAGGCAAAGAGATATTAATATACTTATTGCAGTTAAACTTTCACATGTTCACTGGCATGGTCCTCCATTATGAGTTTTTATCTTCACTTTACCTCCAAATATCTAATCTTCATTTTATTTTCCCCTTATTTTAATTCTGAAATACTTTATCTCTCAGTTTTATAAAAAGAGATTCTAATCTGTATTTTATACCTTAATGTGACATCCTTTCACCATTCCCTATCTATGATTGACAATATTGAAATATATCACAGTAACAGTTAGGTTTCTCAGACTTTTGTAATTCTGTTAATGCCACTCTAAAAACGTTTGTTTTTCCCCCAATCATTTCAGGCAGGAAATCTTACTTTATTTCTTTACTTTTAAAGAAGCTTTAGATTACATAAATATTTCACCAAAAATATAGAGGATTTCCATATAAAACACCCATCCCTCTCCCACAATTTCCCCCATTAACAACATCTTTCCATAGTGTGATACATTTGCTACAATAGATGAACACATATTGCAGCATTGCTACTAAGCATGGTCTATAGTTTTCATTATGGTTTACACTGTGCCCTGCACAATTTTATAGATTTTGACAAAATGTATAATGGCTTGTACCTGTCATAGCAATATCATGCAGAACAATTTCAATGTCCCCAAATTGCCCCCCATGTTACAATTTTTTTCCATCTCACTCCCCTCAGAATCTCTGGTGACCACTGACTTTACATCATTGTTACATATTCTTCCATTCTTAAAATAAAAATAAATCTCTCTTATACCATACTTGCAGTCCCACCTTATGTTTTTTCATTCCTCAATCATGAGGATTTTGGGATGGTGATCCCCTCTCTGGATTGTATTGAGAGGGGTTTTAGATTACAATGGGGCAGATGGATGGAACTGTCTTCCTTGCAATTGTGGATACTCTGTTTTATGAAATGGGCACTTTCTATCATCGTGCTTTTGTTAGTTGTCATAGGTGGGTCAAATGAACTGGAAAGTAGGTACTGCCTGCAACTCTGCTATTCATATGCTCACCTAGCATATGAACAGCAAGAAGATATGATTATCTGGAGTGAATAAAAGGGACAGAAGAACCATGTGTGGGATAATTGTACATTAGTCTAACTCTGATACATTGTTGAGACAAGTTATCATATATTCCAAGGTGAGGCTCACCAAAGGGGTGCCATTTCCTGGGATTGTCTGCTGTGCCTATAGTGTCTAGATATCTATAGACCCCTCAGTAGCACCCCCTATTTGAGGTTCTGTTAACTGTGGCAGTCAGTGTGAACCTCTTGAGACATGCACAAGTGTAAAGTCTGAAATGATCTCCCATCTCTTTTTGAAATCTCTTAGCCATAAAACTCATTTGTATTTAATATTTCACTTTTTTGGTCTAGGTCTTTTTCCAAATGTGTCACTACTTTGCACTTGGTAATAATTACTTGGTGCCAGGGAGGCTCATCCCTTGGAGTCATATCACATGCTGGGCTGAAATTAGTGAGTTTATATGCTGAGTCTGGCTTAGAGAGAGGCCACATATGACTGTCAAGGAAGCTTTCAGAGGGTAACCCTTAGGTAATATATATTACTAGGCTAAGTTTCAATTTCACAAGAACTATGTTTATAAGTACAAGCATGAATACCAAGGGCCTGGCAAATTGGTCTGTCCTCCTCTGCTAGGCACTGCTCATGTGCTGTAGAGATGCATACACTCTATTAAAGAACATAGAAGGATTCTGCAGGATGAGAATTCAATATTCTGTTGTTAATTGTGTGGGTCCCCACCCACCAAGACAACATCCCATGATCCCATGAAGACATTCATATTCCATAGAGGCATGCCACAGGTGTACTCCTCCCCATAAATTCTCCCACCATTAAGGACCTGTACCAATGACCCTCCCCTGCCACAATCGCAACCCTTCTGCAATCCAAGACATCCCTAACAACAAAGCCAAAAATTAAGTGAAATAAAATAAATTTTAAAAAAATAAATGTAAAAATTTTAAAAATACACTGTACCTTTCATCACCCTAAGCTCTGTTACCTTGTAGGTATACAGACAATTTCTTCTGTATGTTACCCCAGTGTTTTATTTTTTCTTACTTTATTTTCCAAGAAGGTTTAGGTTACAGAAAAGTCATATAGAATATATAGGGGCATTCCATATACCCCACTCCTCCCATGTCCTCCCTTACCAATAACATCCTACATGATTATGGTACATTTGATACAATTATGAACAAATATCAAAGCATTGATACTAACCATGGCAATGGTTTAAATTATGGTATACATTTTGCACTGTATACTTTTATGCATTCTGAAAAAATGTATAATGGCCTGTATCTATCAATGAAGATGATGCAGAACAGTTCCAATGCCCCCAAAATACCTTATATTCCACACACTTTCCCCACTCATTTCCCTAAAAAAGTATAACCACTAAGTTTAAATTATTAAAGAATAAGGTTTATACTTATATGCATTAATTTTGAAGGCTTGACACACTGGTCTGTTTCTTTTATTAAGCACTGTCTATGTACTTGAGATTCTTGCCCCTCTATTTGAGAATGTAGCAGGATGGGAGTTTAATATTTTCTTATTTATTGTATGGGTCTCCACCCACTGAGATGACACCCTATGACAAGATGAGCCTTCATATTCCATAGAAGCATGCCCCAAGTGCACCATTTCCCAGATATCCCCCCACTATCAATGCTATGCACCAGTAAATCTTCCCTACATATTTACCAAGAGAACATTCCCACCATTGTGGTGTCAAGCATAGACCTACAAATCCCCAGAGCTTACCTGTTCATTACTCCAGCTCTCCCCCTAGTTTCTTGGATATTACAGCCCAATTCCCTCACCCTGCAAACCCTCACATTCCAGTACATTCAACCATTACTTTCCCCATCCACTGCTAATCCACCTCCTTCCTCCTTATCATGTGATTTGGCCCATATTGAGCACCAACTCACCACACTCGACTCCATTTCTCTGCTGATAACCTATCTTCCCAACTCTAACTCTGTGAGTCTGTTTGAGATGCTTAAGTCATATCAGTGAGATCATGCAATATTTATCCTTTAGTGCTTGGCTTACTTCACTCAACATCAGGTCTTCAAGATTCATTCATCCATGTTTTCATGTGTGTCAAACTTCATTCCTTCTTACAGCTTAGTAATATTCCATTTTATGTATATATCACATTTTGATTATCCATTCATCTGTTGATGGACAGTTGAGTAGCTTCTAACTTTTGGCAATAGTGAATAATGCCACTATCAACTTTTGTATACATATATCTGCTTGTGTCCCTGCTTTCAATTCTTCTGGATATATTCCTAGTAGTGGGATTGCTGGATAATATGACAATTCTATAGTTAGCTCCATAGGAATCACCAAACAGTCCTCCACAATGGTTGCACCATTTTACAAACTGAACAGCAGTGGATGAAGATTCCCTAACCTCTACGTCCTCTCCAATACTTGCAGTTCTCTGTTATTTCAATAGTTGCCAGTCTAATAGGGATAAGATGATATCTCATTGTAGTGTTAATTTGCATTTCTTTAATAGTGAGTGATGTGGAACATCTGTTCATAAGCTTTTACGCCATTTTTATTTTCTCTTTGGAAAAGCATCATTCAAATCTCTTGCCCATTTTTGAAATAGGTTGTTTGTCTTTTTTATTTTCAAGATGTAGAATTTCTTTACTTATGATGGATATTAGTAGCTTATCAGATAAATGGTTCACAAATATTTCTCCAATTAAGTAGGCTGTCTTTGCACTTTATTTACAAACTCCTTTGAAGCACAGAAGTTTTAATTTTACAAGGCCGATATATGTGTTATTTTTTCATTGCTTGCACTTTGGGTGTAAAGTTTATGACAACATTTCCTACTACAAGATCTGGTAGATGCATCCCTACACTGTGATCTAGGAGTTTTATGCTATTACCTCTTATATTAAGGTCTTTGATCCAGCTCGAATTAATTTTTGTATAGGACAGGAGATGCTGATCCTCTCTCATTCTTTTGGATATGCATATCCAATTCTTCCAGCACCAATTATTGAAGAGGTCATTCTGTCCCCAGTTGAATGGGCTTGGTTCCCTTGTAGAATATCAGCAGACAATATATGTAAGGATCTATATCAGAACTCTCAATTTGGTTCCATTGGGCAGGATATCTGCTATTGTGCCAATACCATGCAATTTTGACGACTGTAGCTTTGTACTGTGCTTTAGAGGCAGGTAGACTGGTCCTCCAATTTTGTTTTTCTTTTTCAATATATTTTTGGCTATTAGGTCCTCTTGCCCTTCCAAATAAATTTCATAATTGGCTTTTCCAATTCAGCAAAAATAAACATTGTAATTTTTACTGGGATTGTGTTAAATCTGTAAATCAATTTGAGTAGGACAGGCATCTTAAAGATATTTAGTGTTTCAGTCCATGAAGATGGAATATTCTTCCATTAATTTAGGTCTTCTTTACTTTCCTTTAACAATATTGTGTAGTTTTCAGTGTACAAGTACTTCACATCTTTAATCAAGTATCTTCCTAGATAGTTGATACATTTAGTGCTATTTTAAATGGAGTTTTTCTTGATGTCCTCCTCAGATTGGTCATTATCAATGTACAGAAATGCTATTGATTGTTGATTTTATATCCTGCCATTTTACTGAATTTGTATATGAGCTCTGGAAACTTAGTTGTAGATTTTTTGGGTTTTCTAAATATAGGATCATGTCATCTACAGATAGTAAAATTTATTTCTTCCTTTCCAATTTGAATGTATTTTATTTCATTTTCTTGCCTAAATGCTCGAGCAAGTACTTCTAACACAGTGTTAAATTAGAGCAGTGACAGTAGACATCCTTGTCTTGTTTCAGACCTTGGAGGGAAAGCCTTTAACATTTAACCATTGAGTATCATTAGCTGTGGTTTTTTCATATATACCCTTTATCGTGTTGAGGAAGATTCAATCTATTCCTGTCTTTCTTTTTTTTAATTTTTAAATTTCTTTAAAAGATACTTAGATTACATAAATGTTACACAAAAAATATAGGGATTCCTATATGCCCAACCTCCCAAACCTTCCACAACCTCCCACATAAACATCCTTCATTAGTGTGACATGTTAATTGCAATTGATAAACACATCCTGGAGATTTGCCATTAAGCCTGGACCATAGATCACATTGTAGACCACAGTCTCTCTCACACAGTTCAGCATGTTATATGATGACATAACATGACCTATATCGTTGTTGCAATGTCACTCAGGACAGTTCCCTAGTCCCAAAAAAATCCCCGGTATTACAACTGCTTTTCCCTCTCCCTGCCCCCAGAACCTCCAAGGCCACTGGCTCCACAACAATGTTATAAATTTCTTCCATTGCTTGAATCACACTATGTCTATTATAGAATACCAGTAAATCCATTCTAGTCCACAGCTCTTCCCCCCATACTGAGGAGTCTGGGATGGTGATGTCCACTCTACCTCCAATTGAGAGGGAGCTTATATTCCATGGGAAAGATGGATGGGATTCTCCTGCCTGCAGCTGCAGACTCTCTCCATTCCCTGCAATTGCTGTTGTACATCAACATCTCCCTGCCAGTTGTCCTGGATGAGTCCAATGAGCTGTAGAGTGGGATTTGCTGCTTCACTGAGATTCTCAGCCTAGCAGGTACATGGACAGCCCAAAGACTCAAGTCTCTGGACATAAAACTACAAACTCCAGCACCAAGTTTTGGTTTGAATAGAAGGCACAGATGAGCCATGTGCAGGGAAGACATAGTTGAGTACAACTTTGTCACTCTCAGGAGCACAAACTCCCAAGGAGTGTCCACTGGCAAGGCACCAAACTCTGGAACTATTCACCCTGACAAAGGACCTGAGTGTCTCCGGAACTCTCAGGAGCCCCACTATTTGGAGTGATATCCATTTTGGAATTCTATGAGATCATAGTGAGATGTGTGTAAGTGTTACCTCTGGGATGACCTTCTGACCCATTTAGAAGTCTGTTAGCCATATAAACTCATTTGTCTTTACCTTTTCCCCCTTTTATTCAAGCTCTTTTTTCAGTTACATTTCCAGTTGGCACTTGGTAGCAATACCCTGGTGCCAGGGAGGCACATTCCCAGGAGTCATATCCCACACTGGGAGGAAGGTAATGCATTCATATGCTGAGTCAGACTTAGAGAAAGGCCACATTTGAGCAACAAGTAGGCTCTCTGATGCAATGCTTAGGCACCCCATAACAATAGGCTAAGTTTCAATTTCAAGAGCAAAGACTCATAAGGTTAATCATCCATATCAAAGGCTCATCAAAGGATCATCTTCCTTTACCATTCACTGCACCTGTACTTGGTGGACTCTTGCTGCTCCCTTAGAGAATGTGACAGAGATCTTCAAGATGAGAATTCAGTATTATCTCATCTATTGAGTGATTCTCCACCCACTGTAACAATGCACAGTGAAAGTCTGAGTATTTTTTATACCTTATATTTATGCTCAGGTGAACTTCCTCCTATGCATCCCCCATCCATGATGCACCACACCAACAATCCTCCCCCAATCCTGTTGTAACCCTTCTGTGATTCAAAGTTTCTTCAAAGAAGAAGACATTAAAATAGTTGAATACAATTAATAGGAAAATAGAAAAGTAATGATAAGCTTAAATGTAAGTGATAAAATACATGAATTTTTTAAAATAAAAAATAAAGTAAATTAAAAGATTGGGATATTTAAAAAATGAAAAATACAAAAAATTTTTTTGACCTTTTGCCTTTCATCATGGCAATATCTGGTGTACAGTCTGTACCATGGCACCTTCCCCCTGTAAAACCCCAGTTTCTCATTATTTTTCATTTTATTTTCAAAGAAGTTTTATGTTACATGAAAGTCACACACAGAATACAGGAGGCTGTCATATATCCAACACCCTCCCCCTTTTCTCCACCACATATTAATACCTTTTCATATGTTGATGGAAGCATTGTTATAACTGATATACAAATAGTGAAACGTAGCTCCTAAAACATTGTCAATGGTTTACACTATGGTTTACATTTTAGACCATACACTTTTATAAATTTTGATACTTACCATGTCCTGTGTCTATCACTGTATGGTAATGAAGAGCATTTCCACTGACCACTAAATACCCCCTGTTTGATCTATTCTATTCCA
>PVKH010031239.1:0-12362 GCA_004027955.1 Chaetophractus vellerosus
GAGAGAGAAATATGAGTATATTAGTCAGCCAAAGGGGTGCTGATTCAAAATACCAGAAATCGGATGGTCTTTATAAAGGGTATTTATTTGGGGTAGAAGCTTACAGTTACCAGGCCATAATGCATAAGTTACTTCCCTCACCAAAGTCCATTGCCACGTGTTAGAGCAAGGCAGCTGCCAATGTTTGCCAGGGTTCAGGCTTCTTGGGTTTCTCTCTTCCTGGGGCTGTTTCTCTCTGGGCTTACCTCCTCTGTTTTCTCCACAAGGCCAGCTGTAGACTATCAGGTGCATGGCTTGTCTCTATCCTGGGGCCTTCTCTCCTTCCTCACAACCAAGCTCTCTTACTTCCCGGGGCTCCAGCTCAAGACTCCAACATCAGAACTGCTCCAACACTGTCCTTTGCCATGTCTTTTATCTTCAATTCCCCCACCCACCAAGGGGTGGGGCTCAACGCCCTACTGACATGGCCCAGACAATGCCCTAATCATAACTTAATCGTGCCCAGATTAACAGATCAGTTTGCAAGCATGATTCAATATCTATTTTTGGAATTCATAATTACATCAAACTGCCAAACTGCAACAATGAGGAACAGAAAATGCCAAGTAAAGTTGTAGAAAGAAGTACAAATAAATCAATTATCACAACAAATATAAAAAATTAAACTCACTACTTAAAAAAAATATAGAGATATTCAAAACAAGTAAAAGACAAAAACCCAACTATATGTTTCTTACAAAGGGCCAACTGAAACAAAACCAGAAGTATTAAAAGTAAGCAAATGAAAAAGATATGTCAGTAAAATAGTAACCCCTTAAAATCTGGGGTTGTAATATAACATCAGACAAAATAGAACTTAAAACATTTCTGGGGATAGAAAAGAATGCCAACAATGATAACACAAGGAGTAACTCCCCCAAAGATATAATAATCATGAACTTATACACATCTAACAACATTGCCATACACATACACATACACACACACAAGGACAAATTGACAAATTGATCCTGGGAACTTTAAACACAACTCTATTAAAAATGGATAGACCAAGATGACAAAAACTTATTAATGACAGATAAGATTTAGACACAGAGTTAACGTCTTTGATCGAATGAACACACATTGAATCCTGTACCAATAAAGTCTTTTCAAACACAAACGTGCCACGTATAGTAATAAACTGTATTACAAAAAGTTTCAACAGATTTCAAGGTTTTAATATCATACAGACTATGTTCTCCATCTTGAAACTAAACAAGAAATGAAGAATTAAAAAATACATAAAAATACCACATAGCTGGAACCTTAAAATTCATTCAATTCATGAGCCAAAAGGAAAATTACAGTGAGACAATTATACAATATCAGGACAGAAAAACAATGATAAGGCAACATAACTAAAGCAGTAGGATGTAGACAAAAAAAAAAAATACTTAGATTAAGTTTAAATGCATCTATTCAAAATTAAGACTGACTAAAAATCAGTAATGCATTTAATTTGATGAGCTAGAAAACGATTTTTAGAAAAAATAAATACAAAGAAATCAGAAGAAAAAAATAATAAACATTATCAAGATATGAACAAAATAGAAAATGAAAATTCAATAGGGAAGAATAACAAAATCAAAAATTGATTCTCTGAAAAACAGAAGACCCCAGCAAGACTAATAAAAGCTAATAAAAAATAAGAGAAGGCATAAATAGACAATAAGAGGAAGAAAAATGGAACAAATACACTACAGATATTAAAAACTTATTAATCTGTGATGGGCAAAGCCCATCCCCCAAAACAGAGAGTTATCTACAATTGCAAGCAAGATAGTTCCATTCATCCACCCCATGGCATCTAAACCCCTTCTCAATCAGAAGCAGAGTGGGCATCACCCTCCAAAATCCCTCAAGATTGAGGAATGAACAGATATAAGAGGGAATGCAACCATAGACCAAAGTAGACTTATTATTATTCTAGTAATGGAAGAACTTATAACACTGATAAACAGACAGTGATCACCAGAGATTCTGAGCAGAGAGAGGGGGAAGAATAGATGTAACATGGGGCATTTTGGGGACATCGGAATTGTTCTGCATGACATTGCAATGACAGATACAGGCCATTATACATTTTGTCAAAATGTATAAAAGGGTGCGGTACAAAGTATAAATCATAATGTGAACTATAGACCATGGTTAGTAGTAATGCTTTAATAAGTGTTCATCAATTGTAACAAATGTACCACACTAATGAAAGGTGTTGTTAATGGGGGAAAGTGTGAGAGGGAGAGGGGGTGAGGTATATGGGAATCCCCTATATTTTCAATGTAACATTTATGTACTCTAAAGCGTCTTTAAAAATAACGAAAAAAATCTAAAAATACCTTACTAATCTGAAAATTGAGGTAATTCCATCTTTCTTGCTAGCGGACATGACATTTCTTATAGGACAATGAGACAAAAGGGGAAATTTTGGTAGAAGCCTTCTAACAAACTTTTCTAGATTTTTAGGAAGGCTCACAGACAAGGGACACTCCTTCCTGCCTTGTGACATTGTCTGAAGATGAGATGCTTGGTGCTGTGGCAGCCATATTAGGGTCATGAGGGCAAAGACAAAAGAATCAGAAATTGACAAGGACATTGTTGAATCCCTGAAGCAACCAGTCCCAGAACTGCCCTGCCTTTAGATTCTTATGTGAGGATATTGTTTAATTAGCTCTTATAAGAGTAAGCTATGACTTGGAGCTAACAGGTATAACATTCTATAACCAGTTTCTTACTTTTATTTTAAACATCGGGATGCAATATAAAATTCCTGCTTTTCTTCCCAACCAGAATGGAATAATCTGAGTAGCCTCCTCTCATGGATGACAAATGTGCCTCAGGAACCAGGGATGGAAAGGCTATGATGGGATGATGACTGTAGAATCTTCTGAACTGTCTGCCTCTTTCTCATCAAGGTACTGAACAATAGGCAGGATTCATGTCACGCCAGATGTCTAATGAGAGAGGATCAATGGCCCACTCCTCATCTAATTAAGAAACCAAGATTTCTGGCAAATCTGAGGATAGTCTCTGATTATACATTCTCTTCTTGCCCATGGCTCTTCAAATGTCTTAACCAAATAAGTAAATTTCTTGTGCAAATTTCTTGACCTAAATATAACCCTAAAATATTCTTAGGGATTCAACAGGTATAACCTATGCTACTCAATTTTCCAAATACATTAGCAGGTAGCTGAACTTAAACGTAAAAAAACATAATTTTGTGACAATTTTCATTAATTTGTCCAAGTGATTTTAGCAAAACGATCCCAGCAAAATCAACCTTTAACATTTAAAAATTGCCAGTGGCACAATTACTTAGATTTTGGTAGATGCTCTCAGAGATAGTTAATTCCCATTTGAGTTTTCAATTTTTTACTTTAAGTACATATACCTTCTTTGTTTTTTGTAATAGTACCTGAGATTGCAGTCATAGATTCCTTTAACGATTTTTCTTGCACCATATTTAGGTATACCAGATTATGGGATCCAGAACACCCTGTTACTCCTATTTATTGATGAAACATATTGTATTTCTGGTTCTCCTCCCACTGGAGTGTGCTTTGAAGACTGCACGTCTTCTTTTCTGTCTCTCATTTGTTATAAAAACACCTCCATGTCCCCTCAGATTGCTGGCATTTGGTTAAGGCAGCATGAATCAGATGAATTCTCTTATCCCCAGATAAAAGAAGAAACTACTCACAAGATTTTTTTTTTAGATATATAAAAGAAAGAATAGAGTCACTATAATAGAGTCTAGACTAGAAGTCAGGACTCTTGGGTCTGATTGTTCAGTCTTAAGCTAGTCTGAGATGCTGAAAAATAATCACTCAGGAGCCTCTTGAAAGCTCTCTGGGCTGCACCTGTAAATGATAATTATGCTTTTCTATTATGGAGCTCTCTACCATCTATTGTGATACAAAGCTATCTTAAAGGAGTATATGACAGCTTAGATAATGCATGGAGTATAAATCACTTTGAGCTTCTCACAGGAATATAAAATGTACATTAAATGCAAAGTCTAGCAGTACAGGAAGAGAAACAGAAACATAGAAACTGTGAACCACAGGCATGGCACTCATAGATGTCTTAAGACAGAAGTGTCTTGGTCTGCCAGGGTTGCTATGGCAAATACCACACAGAGGTTGGCTGAAATAACTGGTATTTATTGGCTCAGAGTTTCAGAGGCTAGAAGTCCAAAATCAAGGTGTCAGCAAGGTCATGCTTTCTCCAAAGCCTGTAGTATTCTGCTGATAACAACCCTGTCATGTGGCAATCTCCCTCTGTCTCCCTCTGTCTCTCTGGCTTCTAGTTCTGTGTCCAAATTCCTTTGCTTATAAGGATGTAAGCATATTGGAATAAGGCCCACCCTCATTCAGTTTGACCACAACTTAACTAATAATAGCATCTTAAAAAGGTCCTATTTACAAATGGGGTCACACCCACTGAACTGGGGATTAGAACTTGAACATGTCTTTTTGGAGGGAGATGATTCAATCTCCAAAAAGGGGGTATATAATATACAACTGTAACCTGTTGTTGAAAAAGGAAAATGATGCAACAAGATGGGGTGCGTTCTTCTCTAAGGCTGGGCTGAAAAGATAGATGAGGCATATTTGTACCACAGACTTGAAAATGGGCAACATGTGGAACTTAGCAATTCTGGCCAGGCCTCCAAGTTCCAACATGGTCTGGCCCCTGCCCACTTCCCCGTGATAGACTGATTAAATGCGTGGACCAATTCTTCAGCCTTTCCTATATTTATGCTTTTTGTCATGGGACTGTAAGTAACTCCCATCAAGAAGTAAAGTATATTTATGGTATCTTGGGTTTCATTTTGCTCAAGTAATTTGCTCTGGCCAATGGGATGTTAGTAGTTGTGATGCTGTGATGCAAACAGAGGCCTAAAAAGTGCTTGCATTTTCTTTTTTTAAGGAGGTACTGGGGATGAACCCAGGACCTTGTACATGCAAAGCAGGTGCTCGACCACTGAGCTATACCCGCTCCATAATATTTTTGGTTTTGCTCTTGTTCCTCTGGGCTTATGATGAGAACTTGCCCTGACCAGACTGCTGAAAGAGAAGTCAGGCGGAACTTGCCCTGACCAGACTGCTGAAAGAGAAGTCAGGCGGAACAGAGTCAAGGTGCCCAGATGTCCCAGTCAAAGCTAACCTAGATCAACCATCAGCTGACTTCCAAAAATGTGAGTGAGCCAAACCAAGACGAGAAGAACTGCTTAGTTTTATTACTTTTGAAGAACTCATGGGTTTGTGACTTCTTGGACAGGAGCAACAAAATGTTTCTTATCTGCAAATTTGTGTAGCTCCTTTGCTACCTGGGATTGTCACAAGTATGCATGGAATGGCACTATCTAAGCTGTTGGTGTGCTCCCTTAGAAACTGCGCATGAAGACTCAGGCACAGCTTTGAGAATTGCTGGATCTAAAAGATATCATTTCAATGTTTGTATGAGTTATGTGGCCCTACAATATTGGGAGAAGAGGAAAAACTTCAGGATTCTGTCAAGTTCAAAATTCACAAGAGCTAGGTGAAAGGCCTTTAATATCTTTGGAGACCAAAAATGCCAAATACAATCAAGTAATGTCAGCAGCTGGGCAGGGGCTTGCTGATTTCCAAGAGTAGATTCCAATTGTGACTACACGGGCTATGAGGGCCGCCAAGCCACCCCCTTATTCAGGTTAAATAGTCCTTGGTTTTTCCTATGAAAAGGGCTCAGTGAGTCCACCAGGGAAGCTGACAAGACTCTAGTCAGAATGTAGTCAGTGTCCAGGGAAAGGCCATTAGCTATTATAAACTTCAGGGAGATTCACAGTTAAGTGTAGGAATGTTTAAGACACTGAAATGTTCAATATCTTTGTGTAAGATATGGTATTTTATGAACTTGAAATGTTTATGTTAACAGGTAAGCATTGTGTTTCCAGTTTAACATGTGTGATTGAGCAATTGATAAAGGCTTGGGACTTTAAATCGAAATCTTACTAAGTTTACAAACAATATCAGGATAGTTAAGCTAATTTAATAATGACTATTTTTCACTTGTAATGATATTTGTTAGATTTGCAAGAATTAAGTGGGATGGCTTGTCATAAAATTGAAAACACTTGAAAAGAAAATGGAATATATTGAAGTTATACAGGCAGTTTGAATGCTTAAAGGAGTTTAAGTGAAAATAGATCTAAACACAAATTCCCTTAAAAGTGATTTATTAAAATTAGATATATTTATAGATAGAATAAGATCTATAAGTTTAAGAAGTAGGTTTTACAATTTATAAATTAATAAACTACTAACCTTTAAAACAATTTAAAGTTCAGAAGATTTTTTTCACCATGTAAACTCTGCCCCAAAGACATAAACTCTTTCACACTTCATAAATGTTAAATGAAAATATGGTCTGATTGTCATGTATGGGAAATTCTTGTCAGGTTTTTCTAGTATTTCATTTTCCATCTCTTTCCCAAGTCCTGTCAAGTTCCAGTTAGTACCGCTAATCCCATCTGAATTATCCACTCCTTGAGTAGAGTGGCTGTCTTTATTTAATCTGTTTTCTCCAAGAAGCTGCCATGTTGTCTGGGAAGAGCAGATGTTAGATAAACATTTGTGTGGATTAAACTTAATTAGCTATATTTTTCAGGCCTTGTTACAATGGAGTATCCTGGCAGAGTGATCCTGAAGAGGTTTGTGTTCAAGGCACACTTTCAAATCGTAGCGTTTTAGATATCACACATCAAAGACTGAAAAGACTCTGAAGAAACTTGTGGAAGTTTGATATTATTTATGAATTCCAAAAAGAGATATTGATTCTGTTTGTAAACTGGTCTGTTCCACTGGGCATGATACCCTTTGATTTGATTTAAATTCAAAGGCTTTACATTTACTTGATTAAATCAAGATTAGGGTTTTGATTTGACCACATCATTACGGCATGTACGGTTGAGTCCCTGCCCCCTTGATCAGTCATATAAATGGATGTTCAATCAAGAACAGAGAAGCAGATACATGAGAAAAGAGGAAGGGAGCTCCATAGACATGGAAGAGAATCCTGCAGCCCCAGGAAGAGAGATGAGCCATTCACATGATAGTTTACTGCAGACTTTGTGAAGAGAACAGAGCAGTTGAGCCTGGAAAGAAACAAGCCTCAGGAAGAGAGATAAGCCCTATGCCAGATTACAGCTGAGATCAGAAAAAGCTGGACCCATGGAGCCTTAAGAGGGAAGAGGAAGGCTGAACCCTTGCAGATGTTGCCTGCCATCATGGCAACAGAGTTTGGTAAGGAAGCAACCTTGAGTTGGATTTTTTAGGGCCTTGTAATTGTAAGCTTTTACTCCACATAAATGCCCTTCATAAAAGCCAACAGATTTCTGGTACTATGCATCAGCACCCCTTTGGCTGACTAATTCAGATTTTGGTACCAAGAAGTGGTGTTGTGCTTTTGCAATTACCAAGATGCTGGAATGGTTTTATAAATGGGTAAGGGGTATTTTTTGGAGGAATTGTGACATGCTTGATGGAAAAGGCCTAGATTGCTTTGGATAAACTGTTGGTAGGAATATGGACACTAAAGAGACTTTAGATTAGGCCTTAGAAGGAAATGATGAAACTATTATTGCAAGTTGGAGGAAAGACAATCCGTCCTTTAAAGTTGCAGAGAACTTAGCAAGATTGACTTCTCATGTTATAAGGAAGGCAGAATTTACAAATTACGAACTTGGACATTTAGCCAAGGAGATTTCCAAACTAAATGTGCAAAATGTAGCCTGGCTTCTCCTTGCAGCTTACAGCAAAGTGTTGGAGGAAAGAGATAAATTGATAACATAATTGTTGGGCGCAAAGCAAACAGAAACTGATTCTGGAAATTCCAAGCCTCTAGAAATCAAACCCCCAGATGACAGAGCCCCATTTGAGGAATTAACTAAACTTGGAAAGTCAGAATTGAAAATGCAGTTATCTAGGAAAGACTTGTGGCAAGTCTTACTGTCTGATGGCTTGGCCCCTGCTTCCCACATGCTAAACCAACAAGCTTTTGAGAGAGCTATATGAACAAAACTACTGTCAGCCTGGACTAAAAGGGAGATGGAAGGGAAAATGGCTTTAAGAGAAAACCATGGAAACTGAGGTCTGGAATTAAGACATCTCCTTGGGCCAAGAGATGAACCCCACCCATGTGTATGGAGAGGGTGAGTTTGCCCTGGTAGTTGAAGAGGGTGGATGTTCCAGCCCACTGTTCAGGGAGAGTTTTGCTGCCCCAGGCTACAGGGAGGGTGGAGCACATTCCCCAAGGGTTGGGGAGAGTAAGGTCAACACCCCATTGGTTTGAGAGGGTTGGGCTTTTTCCTCATAGATTAGGGAAGGCCAGGTTGCCAACTCATTGCTCTGAGAGGGTTAGGCCTGTATGCCAGAGATTAGGGAGAATGTTGCCTCCAAATCACTGTACTAAAGGGGTTGAGAATCCACCCCAGAGATTGGGTAAAGTATGGCCATCACCTCAACATTCTTGGAGGGTGAGGTCTGGAGCTCAGTCACCATTGAGATGCTCGATGAGGGTGGAACCAAGAAAACGGCCCTTCGGCAAGCCTGTGGTAAGGGTGGGCCCCCATTAGGCCCCAGGGAGAAGAAACCATCATCTTAAGAATGACTCTCAGACTTTGAAATCTAATGGAATATGACCTGAAGGTTTATGGAACTATAGGGGACAAGTGACTCATGTTTCCCTCCCAACTTCTCCTTATGGTAATTCAAATGTTTATCCTTTGTCTGTCCCTTTGTATACTGGAAGCAGCCAGCCAGAACTGTGCCCCAAGACAAACTGTATTTCTATACATAACTGTGATGTGATTTTGTACGTAGCATTGCTAACTGAAAGGATTTAAGGTGTTGTTTTGTTTTTTTTTGGGGGGGGGGAATTCAGAGGGTAGAGTGTGGCAGTTTGATATTATTTATAAATTCCAAAAAGACTAATACAAACCTGAAACAGACCAGCCATAATTGCAACTTGAGCACTGGTGTGATGACAATTTAGAGCAGCCTGGGTCCCCTATAGAAATCTGTTGCTGCTTGGGAAGAGCTGTTGGCTGCCCTGAGCATGCCCTTCTATCTACTCAGGGGGAACATTTCTGTCATGTTGCCTTTAACCAGTGATGTTTCTTAGGTGCTTGCTTCTTCTTAAGACTTTGCCTCTTCCCAAGCAGCAAATTTTACTTCCACTAAACATCTCTACATAGATAACAAACTGTTTGACATTCATCAGTGAGATGCAATGTGGCATACTTTCAAATTCTAGAATTTTGTACACCATGCTCGAAGGGTTCAAGAAATTCAAAACAACATGAAACATACCATCAATAACTGTAGCATATATTGAAGAAAAAATAAGATGTATACATTGAACAAAATTGGGTGGTATACCCATGAAATATATACTAATTGAGAGCCAAAACCTAATTACTCCAACTAAAGGACTAAAACTAAAATGAGTATTTACTTTGCAAATCTACAATGTAAAGTGAAGGAGATTAATTATTGAGAACCACTAAGTTAAATGCAAAGAAAACAAAATTACCAGTTTGATCTACGATTACATATTAGTTGATTTATATCCTTATGTTCAATTTTCAATGTGTGTATATATAAACACGTCTAAACTTTAAAAAATGATCATATATATTGTTTTGTTCCTTCTCTTTTGCAGCATTTTCCTAGTGCCAAATGATGTTGTGCATCTTTTCATGTGCATTGATCATTTTTATACCTTCTTTGAGAAATGTCTATTCAAATCCTTTGCCCCACTTTTAATTGGATTATTTGTGTTTATTGTTTAACTGTAAGAGTATTTTATGTATTTTGGGTACAAATCTCTTCTTTGATACATGATTTGGAAAAATCTTCTCCCATTAAGTTAGTCACCTTTTCACTTTTGAACCACACATCTTAATATTTTGTTGAAATCCAATTTATCTATTTTTTGTTTTGTCAGTTGTGCTTTTAATGCATGGTCTTTTAAAACTTTTTTTTTTTTTAATGTTTAGGGCAAATTGTTATAAGGTTTCAAGCATTTGTCTGTTCGATATTAAAAGAGAGAACGAACTCCAAACAATAGCCTTCCAATCTGCCAGTCTTTTGCATTCTCTGCCTGATCTCTAAATAACTGCTACATCATGACTTTCCTTTAGAATCCTTTCCTAGTCAGAGTGAGAAGAGCTCCCAGTTAAATAAACATGTCCCCATGTTACTGCCTCTGAAAACGCAAGGGAGGAATAAGAAAAAAAGAATATTTTCCCAGAGTTAGCATATAAAATCTAATTAATTTTGGATTTGTGAAGTTTGGCATAAGGTACCTGGGAATTGTTCATGGGCTATTTGGAATACCAAAATATGAGACAAGACTGCTGGTGCTAAATCTCTCCAGGAAAAGAGTGAATGAAGGCTGCAAACTAAATTTTCAATTAATGCTGTGATAATTCTGTCTCCAGGTTTACACCCCTCCTGGCTCTCTGCCTTTTTGTCTTGTGGATGATCATGATTTTGTATGTTGGGGAAGGTGGTGATGAGACAGCACTTGGGATCAGGTCTCTAGAAAATGGTCCTCACCTTATGCATTATGCAAGCCCGGGGAGGTGCCATTGAAATGTAGTCCATGCAAGCTGCCCATATAGCAACCCTTTAACTGTTCAAACTTGCTTCCCAAGGCATTGAGTACAGTAAACTGATAGCACATTTAAGAACCTATCTTACTAAATATCTTTTCCTTTAATATTCTCTCAAATTATCCATGACTATAAGCAGCCCAACTACGTAACTTTGGGTCCTCACAGGTAGAAAAGAACAGTGGCTTTGGCTCAGAAGATCAATTTCAATCCTGATTAGCTGCATACTAGTTGCATGATTTTGCTCATGTTACTTAACTTCTCCGAGATACAATTTCCTCTTATGTAAGGTAGGGAGGATAGATCCACAGAGTTGCTAAGAGGATTAAATGAAGTAATATAGGCAAAATTCCTGGCACACTATAAGTAGTTAATCAATGTGAGTTCCCCTGCAGTGAAAGTTATGCATCCTAAAACTCAGTAGATTCAGATGATTAAACTGCACTGTCCAAAAGGGTAGCTACCAGCAACATGTGGCTATTAATTAATTGAAATTAGTAGACTTAAAAAGTCAGTTCCTCCGTGCTCAAGAGCCACATTTAGCTAGTGGCTACATATTGGACAGTGTAGATATTTAACATTGCCATTATCACAGAAAAATTCTATTGAGCAGTGATGCAACAGAAGTGATAGAATTACACAAGAAATGGAAGTCCAGAAGTCTGGGTTTTTGCTAGGAACTACATAACTTTAGTTGAGAAACTTTGTCTCACTATGTCCCTATTTCCTCATTGGTAAAATGGAATAATGCCTTTGCAGGAATGTTTTGGGGATCATGTGCACTGATGTCATGTTTCTCCCTGTTTTCTCAGCATCGTCCCAGGTATCCAAGACCAAATAATACACAACACAGTGTCACAAGCAAAGACCACTGATGATGACTTGATGGATACAGTCCTTTAGAAGTTTTGTATTCATAGCCGTGATTTGATATTATTCCAAGATCCCTGTAAGTAGTTAAGAACACCATATGCTCAAAAGCACAATTAAGTTATTTTGCAGACAATTCTTGTGGTGATGGAAAGATACAGTTAAATTAACAAAACTGAATAGGTTTTCATTGGCAAGGGGCCTTTGTATTCTAGTAAGTTCTCAAAGCATTTAAAATGGAAAGATCAAAGATCATATTTCCTACTTTTTCATTTCGGCTTGACTTTTTTTCCCCCAAATTTAAAATGGCCTATATCCTTTATTACAGGCTCATGCAGAACAATTCCAATGCCCTAAAAATGCCCTATGTTCCATCTATTCTAGTCTGCTTTTCTTTAATGCTTGAACCTGCCTTTCTCAGGTTTGGAAACAGTAATCTGTTGCTGTCATCTTTCCCCCCTCCCTCCTTTTCATGATCTATTTTCTGTACATTTGAGAGTACATTGCACACACCACACTCCTTTAGTACTTAATACTTGTCTATTTCCTAAGAAAAAGGATATTCACTTATGTAACCATATAGCACAATTATCAATTGCAAGATATTTCACACTGATATAAAGCATACTGTCTATATTCCAATTTTTTCAGTTGTCCCAATAATGTCCTTTTGGGCATTTTCTCCTCCATTATTAGATCTAGTCCAGGACCATGTATTCCATTTAATTGTCATTGTGCCTTTAGTCTCTTTTTAAAAATTATGGTGACTTATATACAACATAAAAACTTT
>PVKH010031240.1:0-12354 GCA_004027955.1 Chaetophractus vellerosus
AACCCAGGACCTCCCATGTGGGAGGCAGGCGCTCAACAAATTGAGCCACATCCACTCCCATCACTGCACATTTTAAAGTATTAACTCTGTGATTAAATCCCTGAGTTCTCTGCTCCTTAATTTGTATCCATCTAATGATATAGCAGTGATTTCCCTGAGTGTCAGGAGCTAACAAAAACATACAAACCAAAGCAAAAAAGCACCTTGCAAATTAGCCTTGCTTTGCTGTTGGTCTCCTTTAGAGCTTAGCCCTTCTATCAAGAAGATCAGCTCAAGGTGAATGTGAAGGCAAGGTCCTACCTGTCTTATCTGAGTTTGTGTGGAGCCTGTTGCCCTTCCTGGGCTTGTGGTTGCTTGTAGGCCTAGGAATTCTCCCATCCACAGTTCACAGGAGTTCAAATTTCCCCTCTATGTCTCCTGAAATAGATCTGCACCCCCTACTGGGTGCTCTACTGCATGACTCAATGCAGGTAGTCCCTTGTCCCAGGCCCCTTTGACCCAACTGTTTTCCACACTGCTTCTGTCATCTGCAAGCTGCTTCTTTGACCCCAGGGGAGAAATTTGGGGGTAGGGGGTACCTGAGACAAGTTTCTGAGCTCAGTCTTTCAGACATCCACCGATGGATTGGCACTGATACACAGGTATCCCAGGAGTTACCCTGCTCCCTCTGGAACAGGACCAGGGCCCCACAGTAGGACCACAGGCTGGCTCCACCCCATATTCGGGATGGGGTAAGAGAGACCAGTATTGATACCAGGAGCTTCTTCTATGGCTTTTGAAACTGCTGTTTTCTTGATTCAGCACTCACCTGTTACTACAGCCCTTTAACTGTTTTCCATAGTTTTTATTATGGGTACTATTTTTAAGATCCCTCTGCCACTTTTACCTGAGAGGGGTTGGAACAATGGTCACCCTCAGAGCCAGTCCCCAGTGATCTGAATTAGCTGATCAGAAGTAGTGATCAGAGATCACACCACACATTCCCAGAGTTTGGAGGACTAGGTCCTTATAGCCCACCCTGGGACCAGCAAGCTGCACCAGGAGCCTAGGCTTCAGTCCCCAGTGCTACCTGCCATAAAGCTGGGGGATGGTAGCCACTGCAGGGAGTGTGAAATCCACTGTATTTAGAGAAATTTATCAGCCTCTTCCTATGATGCTGCATAGTGTTCCACCAGATTTAAGTTTCAAAATAGTTGATTCAGACAGTTCTTGCCAGTTCAATAGTTGTTTTGGTGGATGGACTGATTCCTGTATCTTTCTACTCCACTATCGTCCCATAATCCATGCCCAAAATTCAAAAATATATGAGAATTTTTACAAATTTATCTTTTGTTATTGCCTTGTGACAATTACATTCTGAACAGAGAATAAGGACTATATAATACTTTGTTACAATTTGTTGAAACTTGCTTTATGGCTTATTAATAAGAAAGTTTTTGTAATTTTTAAAATGTTTAAAATTGTTTTTAAATGGTTTTGGGACAACTGGATTTCCATATGCAATGAAGAATGAAGTTTGATCCTTACTTGACACCATATACAAATGCTAACTCTAAACGGATCAACAACTTATATATAACATCTAAAACCGCATAAGTCATAGAAGAAAACATGGGGGTAAATCTTCATGACCTGGATTTGGCAATGGCTCCTTAGATATGACACCAAAAGCACGAGCAACAAAATAACAAAATAAAGTAGATTTCATCAAAATTTAAAACTTTGTACATCAAAGCACATTATCAACAAAGTGAAAAGACAACCTGCAGAATGGGCAAAAATATTTCCAAATCGCATATATGATAAAGGTTTAATATCCAGATTATATAAAAAATGCCCACAACTCAACAACAAAATGATTAAAACCAATTTACAAATGGGGAAACAACTCGAATAGACATTTCTTCAAAGAATATGAACAAATGGCCAATAAGCACATGAAAAGATGCTCAACATAATTTGCCATTAGGGAAATGTGAATCAAAACCACAATGAGATACCGCTTCACACCTATGAGATTGACTATTATTAAAGAAGCAGAGAATAACAGGTATTGGTGAGGATGTAGAGAAATTGGAATTCTCATGCAATCCTGATGAGAGTGTAAAATTGTGTAGCTACTATGGAAAACAGTGTGGCAGTTTCTCAAACAGGTAGACATATAATTACCATATGACCCATTAATTTTACTCCTAGGTATATGCCCAAATGAATTGAAAACAGGTACTCAAAGTGATACTTGTGTACCAAAGTTCATGGCAGCATTGTTAACAATAGATAGAAGGTGGAAACAAGGATCCATCAACCAATGAATGGATAATCAAAATGTGCTATGTATGTGTGTGTGTTTGTGTGTGTATAAAATCTTCTGTTCTATCCAAGTCTACTATTAGGTGCATTGGATCTTCTCATTCTTTCTCCATACCTCTCAACTGCTCATATTTTATACTGTCTTTTCTTTTACTGCTGCATCCTGGGTAATTTCTTCATTTCTATCTCCCAATTTTCCGATTCTTTCCTCCATTGCATTTACTCTGCTGTTTAAGCTCTATATTGACCTTCTATTCAATAATTATATATTTCATTGCTTAAAATTACATGCAGTTCTTTTTCAAATCTTCTGGGTCATTTAAAAAATTCTCCTTTTGCTTGCTCACTTTTGTGGTTTTATCTGTTATTGCCTTACACATTTCATACACAGTTATTTCATAATTTCTATCTGATAATTCCAATTTCTAAAGTGAATATTTGTTGTTTCTGCTGATCCTCATTAATAGCAAATTTATATTCAAGTGTGTTTGGGGATCTCGATTGTGAGCTTATATTTAGGTGATAAAAATTTGTGGGAATACTAGTGGTCTAGCCTGAAAATGCTTTTTTCCCAAGAATTATTACTATTTGTTTCTGCCAGGAAGCACTTCAACCTTCTCTCAATGTCCCAGGCTTAAAAGGAAAAATTTTTATTCAACTCCTGAATCTTATTTTAGGCAAAAAGTTTACTTTTCTGTTATAGCAATTGTATTGGCATTTGACCTTAGAGAAACCCCACCTTTTGTGTTTACTTGCTGTTCATATCACCAGCTTCAGATCAGGAGTTGGTTTTTTGTTTTGTTTTGTTACCTTGGGAAATGCCATTTATTTTTTCAAGACCAGCAATGCATACAAAGTATGTTTATCCAGGATTTACTTGATGTTTACTGGGAAGAACTTTCTAGTAGTTGTGCTTCTGTAAAGAAGTCTGTAGGTGATTTTATAGATGACCGGGTAAAAGTAATTTTAATTTTTCAAAAAGTGCTTTAGTTTCTTCCATTTAAAATATTGTCCACTTTAAAATCTACTAAGACTTTCAAACTACTCACATAGATGCTACAATTAATTATCAATGTCATCACAGGGCCGGCTAGATAGCTCAGTGGATAAGAGCTCCGGTATACCACATGGCAGGCCCCGGGTTCGGTTCCCAGGGGCCTCTTCGAGCGGGCAGATGGCCTTGAGAAAGGCAAGCCCCCGTGGGCGGGGCAAAAGCCACCGTGGGCAAGGCAAAAAGCCGCCACGGGCAGGGTGGAAACCCCACCGGCAAGGCAAAGTCACCCGTGAAACACGGAGCTGCTGCCTGCAAAGCACGGAAGCCGGGCAGCCCGCAAAACACGGAGCACTGTTGCCTGCAAAACATGGAGTGGAGCCGCCCGTGAAAACGGAATGGAGCCACCCACGAATGGAGCAAGCCGCCTTCGCAAAGGGCCAACTCGGCACTTCGCCGCAAAGAAGGGGGGAGACAAGAAGCAGACATAGAAAAACACAGAAGAATGGACACACGGCAAGAGCAAGCAGAAAGGGGGGGATATGTAACAAAAAAAAAATGTCATCACAGGTGTGCTAATTGTTGCTATTAATATCAGTTCCTCAAGCTGCTTAATTTAAAATGCATGAGAACCCTAAAAAGATCCATTTGGTTTTTACATTTTGTAATTTAAAAGAGACTCAAACTTTTCACTGGATTGTAAAAATGCAGTAATTTGGAACTCAGATTAATCGCAAATATACTTTCCCTACAAAGGATTGTAACAGAAAACTTAAGCATACATGTATACACACAAACACTCACACAAGCCCATCTCTTAATATTAACTGGTTATAAAGACAATGGGGATGTGTCACTTGCTTCTCTCCAGCTAAGGTTTTGCCTGCTTACATTATAATGGAGCCACTTTGGCCTTGCCTATACCAAGCTATATAAGAACTGGATTTTTTTTTTTAATCACAGTAGTAACTTTATTTATTTATTTATTATTTTAAAAATTTATTTATTATATATCATACATCCCCCCCTTCTGCTTGTTCTTGCTGTGTTCATTTTTCTTTGCGTTCTTCTGTGTCTGCTTGTCTCCGCCCCACTGGGGCAACCCGCTGAGTCAGCTCACTGGTGCAGCGGCCCACCCGCTCGCAGGGGCTTGCCCTTGCTCGCGGGGGCTTGCCTTTGCCAGCGGGTCTTGCCTTTTCCCACAGGGGCTTGCCTTTTTGCCCACGGTGGCATGCCCCGCCCGCGTTGGCTTGCCTTTCACGAGGTGTCTGCTCGCTCGAGGAGGCCCCAGGGACCGAACCTGGGGCCTCCCATGTGGCAAACTGGCGCCCCACCAACTGGGCTACAGCCGGCCCCAAGAACAGGATTTTTATAAGGCTTTTCTTAGGCTTTGTTCTAAGGAGTTCTCCAATTGATTCTATGACCGTGAGAATGTGGCCTTTCATTTCCAGATGTTTCAAATCCTTCTTTAGTCAATTGGCTTCCATAGGCATCTGAAGCCTGGCATTTGACAGATTTCTTTAAAACCATAAATTAAAAAACTGTTAGAACTGGGAGGGACCATAGAAACAATGTGGTCTAAACCACCCATTTTCAGATGAGGACTAGAGAAATGAAGTGACATAACCTAGAAACCTATTTTTATGCATCTGAAACTCTTCTCAGGAGAGTGCATGTTCAGTATTTTAGATCTGGTTACAAATCATGCTTCCTCTCTAAGGAACATTCCTGACCCATGTATTTATGCCTACGGCCTCTAATGAGATCACATAAGAAAGCTTGGGTAGTTTTGCAACAACAGTTCTCCCTATATTCTTATTCTAAAAAGGAAACTCCTTATCCCACTGCAGATAGATGCAATTTTAGGACTGATTTTCCCTGAATCATGATTATATAATTTATTCTAAACTTGAGCTCTGCATCCAAATGCTCATTTTATTTAAATGTGAATTGTTGGCTTTGAAATAAAGCCAAGTTCTCAGTCCTCTATCTGAACATGGTATCACATTGTCCATGGTTACCCTGTGACTACTAATCTGGGGAGAAAAAAGATGCTCTTTGGCAGAAGAAAACAAGTAAATTCCTAAACTTCATTTTTCTATTCTTGATCACTCATTCTGGATGTAGGTTACATACTAAATAGGATGAAGGTTTAAAATACTAAAATTTTTATAGGGATAGAATGGTAAGTCTTTGTCAACACATTTATTTGAGCAATAATAAGACATACAAACATCTAGTGCTTGGAAAGAATTTAGCTACTCTCATCAAGAACATTTAAAGCAATATATAATTTGAAGTAACCCTTTCTCTCTGTACCTATAAAATTGTGCCAAGAGTAATTCATTAGAGGTGAATGCAATTTTATATTAGCTGTTTTGCTGTGGTTTTTAGATGTTCAACAATATAGTTTACTTTAAATGATTTTACTGAAAGAAAATCTAATTTCATAAAGTAACAAATTGGAAGGTAGTGATTTAAATTCACAATTTTTTCTCTGCAAGACTACTTGTCATAAAGATCTTCAAATAGTTCCACTACTGACTTTAAAATATAATTTAATTTACAAAAATATTATTCATAATCAAAATTTTCAGGAATGTGTCTGTATTATTTTCCTAGGACTGCTGTAATAAATTGCCTCAAACTGGATGACTAAAATAACAGAAATTTATTGTCTCACACTTGTGGAGCATAGAAGACTGTATTAGTCAGCCTAAGGGGTGCTGATGCAAAATACCAGAAATCGGTTGTTCTTTATAAAGGGTATTTATTTGGGGGAGAAGTCCACAGTTACCAGGCCATAAAGCATAAGTTTCTTCCCTCACCAAAGTCCATTGCCTCGTGTTGGAGCAAGACAGCTGCCGAAGTCTGCAAGGGTTCAGGCTTCTTGGGTTCCTCACTTCCCGGGGCTTGCCTCTCTCTGGGCTCAGGCTTGCTTTGTGCCACAAAGCCAGCAGTAGACTATCAGGCAAATGGCTTGCTTCTCTTCCCAGGGCCTTCTCTTTTTCCCTCACGACCAAGCTCCTCTGTATGCTATTTCCAGGGTTCCAGCTCAAGACTCCACATCACAACTCCGACTCAAAACTGCTCCAGCACTGCCCTTTGCCACTTCTTTTATCTTCGAGACCCCACCCACCAAGGGGTGGGGATCAACACCCTACTGACATGGCCCAGTCAACATCCTAATCATAACTTAATCATGCCCAGATTAATAGACCAGTTTACAAGCATAATCCAATATCTATTTTTGGAATTCATAACTTCATCAAACTGCCAAACTGCTACAAAGACCAAAATCAAAGTATCAGCAGGGCATGCTCCTTCTGAAATCTTCCTTGCTTTTTCTTAGCTTCAGGTGGCTTATCAGCAATCCTTAGAGTTCTTGGCTTGCATCTGCAGCCCTTCAGTCTCTGCCTCCACTGATATGTGACCTTTTTCTCTCCTTTCTTTTCCCCTCTTCTGAGAAGGACCCCAGCCATATTGGATTAGGGCCCACCCTACTCCATGACCTCATCTGAACCAATTCCATCTGCAATGACCCTATTTCCAAATAAGGTCACATTCTGAGGTACTTGGAGGTAGGAATTCAACATAACTTTTGAGGGACACAATTCAACCTATAAGGTATATTTTACAAAGTGAGGTATAGCAATACTTGTTTCATATCTATCCAAGCTCATTGAATCACTCAACCTTTTCTTTTTTACTAACTTATTTTGACTCTATTTCTAAAATAGTTTAAATAAAATGTCCCTGCAGACCACATTTTTATAAATATTGCACTTATTGGGTTATATTCTGATATGGTTATACAGAGACCTCAGAAGAGAAATAGGCAAATTTCCTCTTGCAAAGGAGTATCATTAACACCACCAATCAACTGAGCAAGTGTGTGTGTTCTACTCACAGACAATAGGCTGCTTTGGCTTTCTATTTCAGATCTAGATTTGAGGAGTGCACTAGTTTGAAATTTTTATGGACCCCAGAAAAGTATGTTCTTAAATTGGTCCATTCCTATGGTTGTGGGCCTCTTTGATTGGATTGAATTCAGCTGGGAGCCTTTGATTGGAGTACACCAGAAAGGCGTGACCCAGAATGTTTTTTGGCCCTCTTGCTGGAGTCCTTTATAAACAGGAGAAACATGCAGAAACACAGAGAAAGGAGAGCCACCGCCATTTTACCCTGCCGTGTGAGAGAGGACTCCAGAATCGCCTGCAGCTGCAGAAAGTCAGAGAAACCCAGAGAGGCTGAGAGGCAGGCCTGAGGCTGGAATCAGCAGAGAAACCTGAAGCTGAAACTACACAGCCTGGTGGAGAGAGGGGAGAGATGAGCATGTGCCTGATTGCCCAAAGCTGAGCTCTGGGGGAAAGTGAGCCTGGAGAGGAAGGTAGAGACCTCGGCAGAGATTAGCTGCCATTGCCATGTGGCAGATGTCCAGGATCTCCAGCGGCTGACCTTTGGTGAGACAACACCTCTGATGATGCCTTGATTTGGACGTTTCACAACCTCAGAACTGTAAGCTTTTTACCTAATAAATTCCCATTGTAAAATCCAAACCATTTCTGGTATTTTGCTTTGGCAGTCTGTGGCAAGCTAAGACAAGGAGTCAAAGTGTTGAGGAATGTGCACCTTGGCTACCTTTGGGTACCTGCCACAAATTGGATCTTGGGGGAGCAGATTCTGAGATAAAAATTGGGATGCAGGAGGTTTATTAGGGAGAGCTCTTGGAAGCAAGCCTATCTATTCTCCTGGCTTAGGCTAATATTAAGGGGGAAGGGGGGGGAGATGGAGGACAGTGTCCTGTACCTCAGGCCAAGGTGAAGATGGATCTAAGGGGACTTTAAGATCCAGCTATTTCTCCCCATGTGGAGATTCTCCTTCTGGTGTCAGTTTTAGAAGAGATGTGTTTATTTTTGTTAAGGAAGACAACATTTTAAAAATAGGCGTCTGTAAAATTTAGTGTCTAAACACTTCAAAAACTTAAGAATTTCTATTATAATCTTTATAATTGGTGAAGGTTTTAGAATCAATTTAATATATATTTTAAAGATATTATCTTGAGTTGAAAAACTAGTTTTCTGTTGTTTTTTTTTTTAATGATAAGTTTCTTCTCAAGTTTTCCTTTGTTGTTGCGTTTATGTGGTCTCACTAGGCTCTCTGTGCCCGCTCCTTCTCTTCCCAAAATTCATTCTTGCTTTCAGTTAGAGATATTTAGCAACAGAGTAAAATCTAAGCAAGACCCACCCAGCTTCTATATCCTGTATGGCTGGGCTTTAATGAAAGCTTGCATTTTCCCCAAAGTCTGGTCTTCACTGTGTGAGGAGAAAAAACATTTGGAAAAAATGCCTTGAGCATGTGAACCATGTAATTTCATCTGAACTAAGGAATTCTTATTGAAAGGACAGTTATGTTTTTGTCTTAGAAGTTGTTATGGAGAAGGATAAATACTAGTTCTTTCCTCCTTTACTTTTTTTTCATAAACAATAAAAAAAAATTAAAGGCTGTGTGAATGGCTGCATAGAAAAATAGTGTGGAGATGGTAAGAAGGATCACCAGGTAGGCATGCCCTAGAATCTACTTCTTTCTGGGGAGATCTATCTACTGTTCTGGGCCCCATGGAGTCCCACAAACCTGGGGCAATGGCTGTCCCCATTGGTGATAATTCAGAGAGCCATCTGGCCATTTCTCCAAAGAAGCTATTGTTGGGGAAGTCAAGGACACACTCAGAGGCCATCTCCTAGCCTTGCCTATCCCCCCTTGTAGCAGTTTGACATAGTTATGAATTCCAAAAATAGATATTGGATTATGCTTGTAAACTGGTCTGTTCATCTGGGCATGATTAAGTTATGATTAGGGATTTGATTGGGCCACATCAGTAGGGTGTTGAGCCCCACCCCTTGGTGGGTGGGGTCTCAAAGGTAAAAGACATGGCAAAGGACAGATTTGGAGGGTTTTTTTTGATGTTGGAGTTCTGGTGCTGAGATTTAAGCCCCAGGAAGTGAACACACAGAGGAGCTTGGTTGTGAGGAAAGAGAGAAGGCACCAGAAAGAGAAACAAGCTCTTTGACTCAGAGTCTACAGCTGACCTTGTGGAGACAGCAGAGGAGCTGAACCTGAAGACAAACAAGCCCTGGGAAGAGAGGAACCCAGGAGCCTGAACCCTTGCAGACGTCGGCAGCTGTCTTGTTCCAACACACGACAATGGACTTTGGTGAGGGAAGTAACTTATGCTTTATGGCCTGGTAACTGTGGACTTCTCCCCTAAATAAATACCCTTTATAAAAACCAACTGATTTCTGGTGTTTTGCATCAGCACCCCTTTGGCTGACTAGTACACCCCTCCTTTTCCACTCTTGCATGTTCATGTGCAGGTGTTTGTTATGTCTCCATTGTGCTTGTTTGCATGCAGGCAGCTGAGGGGGAAATGTTAAATCTTAACCAGTCCCAGTGGCTTGCTAGGGTACGAAGGTTGCTCATCGGCATAGCATTCTTCCTCCGGCCTAAGTGTATAAAAGCTCAGCACTTGGGCAGTGCAGGTGTCCTTTATCTCTGATATGAAGAGAGGAATGTGAAGTTGCCAAGAAGTTTGGCCTCCCGGGGAAGAGCCACAATTGGTCTCTCATCTCTGACACAAAGAGAAGTGTGTGGAGTACCATCCACTGACATTTGGCCTCCCTGGGGGACTGGCTAAGGTGGGATCTTTTCATCTCTTTTTTTAGACCCTTTGTTCTGTGCAAGCAATAAAGTAATACATTTCCTGGGAGTCTCTTTTTTTGCCTGAGCCTATGTTCCCATCATGCACCATACAGCAACTCCTTCCATAGTTATGTGCCAATAAGCACATCAAAAGGGGCTCAACATCATTAGCCATTAGGGAAGTGCAAATCAAAACCAGGAGATACTGCTTCACACCCACCAGGATAGCTATTATTTAAAATGAAAAATAAGTGTTGATGAGGATGTGAAGAAATAGGAACCCTAATGTTTTGTTGATAGAAATGTAAAATGGTGCAGTGGCTATGGAAAACAGCTTGGTGGTTCATCAAAGTTAAATATGGAATTACCATATGATATGGCAATTCCACTTCAAGATATATACCTAAAAGAACTGAAAGCGAGGACTCAGACAGATATCTGAACACCAGTGTTTATAGCAGCATTATTCACAATAGCCAATATGTGGAAGCAACCCAAGTGTCTATCAGTGAATGGGTGGATGGGTGGATAAACATAGATTATCATTCAGCTGTAAAAAGGAAATTCTGATACATGCTACTACATGGATGAACAATGAAAAAGATATCATGTTGAGTGAAATGAGGGAGACAAAAGGGGCAAATATTGTATTATCTCACTAATATAAAATAATTAAGATATGCAAATTCATAGAGAGAGAAAATAGATGGTAGGTTGCCAGAGGCAGGCGTTGGGGTGGGGAATGGGTAGTTAATGCTTAATTGCTAGAGAATTTCTGTTTGGGATGATGGAAAAGTTTTGGTAATGGATAGTGGTGATGGTGGCACAACATTGCAAATGTAATTAGCACTACTGAATTGTATACTTGAAGATGGTTGTGGGAAACCTGTTGTTTACTTCACCACAATGAAAATAAAATATAATGATTGAGCAAAAGTAAATAAAATAAAAAGGAAAAAAAGTAATGATAAGGAACAGTTTTGCCATTTTTAAAAGTATTTTGGACTGTTATAGAACCTAACAGTTACATAGTTAATGTTAAGGCTTTGGTTTGCATGGAACCTGTGAATATCTAGAATCACATTCACTTGTGATTTATGATTCTTGAAATTGTCAGAATAAACATTGTGGATAATATAACAGATAATAGGACAGAGGGCAAAATTCTTATATACTTCTGGTTTGTTATAAGTGGGCACTAAATCTGACTCTAAACTCATGGATAAATATAGGAGATAAAAAAGATAACACAGGGAAGCAGATGTGCCTCATGTGATTGAGCTCCTGCCTACCACATGGGAGGTCCCTGGTTCAGTTCCTGGTGCCTCCTAAAGAAGATAGTGAGCTGGTGCGATGGTCAGGCACAGCAAGCTGATGCAACAAGAGACACAAGAAGAAAAACATAATGGGAGACACAGAAAAGCAGGGAGCGCAGGTTCCCAATGCCTTCTAAAGAGGATGAGCAAGACAGCGAGCTGATGCGATGTGCAGGCACGGCAAGGTGACCCAACAAGATAACAGAACAAGAGACACAACAAAGCAGGGATCAGAGGTGGTTTAAGCAATTAGGCACCTCCCTCCCATATTGGAGGTCACAGGTTCAGTTCCTTGTGCCTCCTAAAGAAACAAGGAAGGTGAACAGACACAGCAAATGTAAACAATGAGGGGGTGGAGAGACAAAAATAAATCTTCAAAAAAATTTTTTAAAAAGGATAACACAATGAATATGATTCTTGGCCAAAACGATAAAGGTATATTTGTCTGGATAGAATGAGAGAGAGATATATAAGGTGGGGGGGGGGGAGGGAGAGAGAGAGAGCAAGAGACAGAGATCTGATTAGCATTATGGTGAACTCTACAGGGTTAAAAAATTTCTTCCCAACTCCTTTGGGTATTTATTTTTTATTTTATTTTTAATTTTTATTTATTTATTTTTTTGTTACATATCCCCCCCTGTGATGGTTTGAGTTTGAATTAATTATGAATTCCAAAAATATAAATTAGTTTATGTTTGTGGGCTCATCTGTTCATCTGGGCATGATTAAGTTATGAGTAGGGCGTTAATTGCCACGTCAGTGAGATGTTGAGCCCCACCCCTCGGTGGGGGTGGTCTCAAGTAGAAGCAGAGATTAGAGAGAAGCAGAGAGGAGATTTGGAGAAGGAGATTTAAAAAGCAGTTCTGATGTTGGAGTGAGCCGATCGCCGGATAGCCTACAGCTGGCCTTGTGGAGAGACACAACACAGAGAGTCTCATAGTCTTCAGCTGAACTCGTGAAGGAAACAGAAGCTAAGCCCGGAGAGAAACGCAGCCCCGGGAACAAAGGAACCTGGAAGCCTGAACCCTGGAGACGTCA
>PVKH010031241.1:0-12359 GCA_004027955.1 Chaetophractus vellerosus
AGATAATGTGTTTCAGAATTCCTTTTTCCCATTCAATAAACCTCTTAACATAAACTTGCTTTCAGAGTAGTTGCCTTGGGTTTCTTTAAATTTTGTAATATTTGATACATAATGAAATATACATCAAGTACATGCATGATATGAAGGTTGATGATAAAGCCCATACCCATGGGCTTTCCACTCAACCTGAGAGTAGAACGTTGCTAAAGCAGAGAGGCCCCAAGTGCTTCTCTCTTGTTCATCTCTGCCTTCTCCCTGCCAGAAGTGACTCTTATCCTGAATTACGCATTCATCGATCGCTTGCATATACATAATATATAAAACATCCTATATATGTACATATACATACATATATATGGATGAACGCATATATGCATTTACATATATATCCCTTAGTGGTATATTTAATTTTACTATGTTATGAGCTTTACAAAAATGGCATACCTTGTACATAGCTTCATGCATCCAACTTTTTGCACATTATGTCCTGTTTTTCAGATTTTCTCAGTAGTGCCAGGAACGTCATGAAAAAGATTCTTTTACAGTGGTTGCTATAGATCATATTGATTCATTTAATCCTGCCCCCATTTTCCAGACAGACAAGTCAAGCCCAGAGGGGTTAAGTTACTTAGTCTCTCAGCTGGTGCCCCATGGATGGGGTCCTGGACCATCTAGCAGCTCCAGGGGTTACTGCTGGTATATGCCCTTTGGGGCTGGACAACAGGGTCTACCAGACCCCCACTCTCACCACTTCACTTTGCACCCAGAGTGGCTTCTGCAAGAACTTATTGCCTGCACTTTGAGAAATTTGATACTGTCGGTGTACTACCTGAGTCTTATTTGGGGTTTTTGTCCCCGTTATCCTATTTGTGACAGTGCGCTTACTAAAAAGTCCTTTAAACTCAGATGTCCTCCCCATGCAGTATCATCCTGGAAAAATCACATTTCACATTACCGTGAAAGAATTTCACCTGCTTTATTGTCCCCAGCAACCGGAAAGAAATGTAACCACGGAGTGATATGACAGTTTGCAAGAGGATGGCAAGAAACTCTAAATGAGATTTCAGCAGTTAACCAGGGTTACTGCACTGCTGAATTAATCTGAATGGGAGCTAAAATATTGTAGGGTTTTTTTGGGGGGTGGGGGAAGGAGGGAGGAGAACTGTGTTCACTGATCACTAACAACATGCCGTATACGGTCAAGCAAATTTTTCTCATGCATTCAATCTTCACAGCTGCCCCAAAAGGCAGCAATTTCTAACCCCCATTTTACAGATGAGCAAATTGAGGCTCCAAGATTTAAATGCCTTGCCATAGGACAAGAGCTGATCCGTTTGTTGACCTGCAATTTATATTATTTTCTTCTAATCCAAACTCCTTATGCTTTCAGCCTTACAAGTTAATGACTACTGTCTACTCCAAGACAGAATTCATTAAGCATCCATTGAATGTGATATTTGCAGGCGCAGGAAGAATTCTGAGTCTGGGGACTTCACCCTATCTCCAAAGTGTGGCAGGAGCTCTGGAGATCATCTCCCACTCTTCCTCCATTTTATGGACGAAAAGAATGAGAACCAAATCAGCAAAGACGCTTTGGAAGCCATACCCTGCAAATGTCCTCCCCTTATCTGAGACACATTCCCTGACTGCCCAGGAGGGGTTCATGATTACATATCTGTTGTCACGTTCGCTTAGGATACTAACTTTAAAAATTGTTTAAATATTTTGAATAATTTTAGATTTACTGAAAAGTTGCCAAGATTGTGCAGAGACTTCCAGTATTCCCTTCACCAGCTTCCTCCACTGTTAACATTTTCCATATTCATGGCACATTTGTCAAAACTAAGAAATTAACTTGGGTACAATAGTATTAACTAAACTACAGATTTTATTTGGATTAAAACCGTTATTGTACTAAAGTCATTTTCTCTTCCAGGATCTGATCCAGGGTTTTAGATGCGAATTTAACCGCTTAATCTCCTCACCTACACCTACTCACTGGACGTGAGAGTTCCCAGATGCAAAGGCCCCATGTAACATAGCTTATTATCTTTGGCCTCAAGGCATGTGTAGCCATTTGATGTAATTATGAATTCCAAAACTCGATATTGAATCATGCTTGTAAACTGCTATGTTCATCTGGGCATGATTAAGTTATGATTAGGGCATTGACTGGGCCACATCAGTAGGGCATTGAGCCCCACCCCTTGGTGGGTGGGGGAATCGAATATAAAAGGCAAGGCAAAGGACAGAGGGAGCAGATTTGAGAAGCAGTTTTTGAGAAGCGGTTCTGATGTTGGAGAGGACGCCCCAGGAGAAAAGAAGTGAGCCGTTTGCCTGATAGTGCACAGCTGACCTTGTGGAGGAAGCAGAAGAGCTAAGCCCAGAGAGAAACACAGAAACGCAGCCCCAGGTAGAGAGGAACCCAAGAAGCCTGAACCCTGGCAAACGTCCGCAGCTGTCTTGCTCCAACACAGGGAAATGGACTTTGGTGAGGGAAGAAACGTATGCTTTGTGGCCTGGTAACTGTAAGCTTCTACTCCAAATAAACACCCTTTATAAAAACCAACCAATTATTGGTAGATTGCAAAGGCACCCTTTTGGCTGACTAATAAATACAGCATGCATTTGCTAGATAAGTATTATGTGACATAGACTGAGTAAGGGGGTGTGATTCTGCTGTTGATCACTGCAAAGCCCTCAAAGACAGCACCAGAATCGCAATGCCTCCTCTATATTATATTATATTATATTATATTATATTATATTATATTATATTATATTATATTATATTCCCATTAAAATGATATAAATGTGGAGCAGACAGAAGACAGATATATATTTGTGTATACAGGAGTATTGAACAAACATACATATGTGTATGAAAACATATGTGGACATGCTCTGAGACAAAATTGAGAAATGTTGAACAACTCAATAAATGGTATAAAAGAAACTCTGGCTATTTGTTTACCAAAGGTAACTAAGTAGAGTCCAATCTATTTCCTGCTTAATGTGATTCACAAAATAATTTCAAGAAGTATTAATGTGTCAAACATTGAATGAACAAAAATATCAAACAATTAGAAGAAAACATAGATAAATATATTTATAATGTTGGAGTAAATCAGGCTACCTTACACATAGAAACTGTGAAATTCAAGATTACAAAGTTGGGTAAATATATTTTCAAAATATGTAACAGACAAAAGATTAATGATGAGAACGTACACAAACACCCACAAATCAGTAGGAAAAAGACAAAACAAACCAGCAGATATGACTTATGACTTTGAATTGACAATTCACAGAAACAGAAGTACAAACAGACAAAGAGCATATAAAAGAACCTTAACCTTCTGAAAGACTGAAAGATTTTCTAAAAGATCTGGAACAAGACAAGGATGCCCACTATCACTACTATTACTCAATATTGTACTAGAATTTCTAGCCAGAGCAATTAGGAAAGAAAAATAAATGAAATACATCCAAATTGGAAAGGAACAACTAAAAGTTTTCCTCTTTAACTGTTTGGCAGTTCCTAAAGAAGTTGAACATAGACTTGTCACGTGACCCAGCAATACCACTACTGGGAATATACCCAGAAGACCTGAGAGCAGAGATACAAACAGACATCTACACATTGATGTTCATAGCAACATTATTCTCCATTGCCAAAAGTTGGAAAAAACCCAGGTGGCCATCAACAGGCGAATGGATAAATAAACTGTGGTCTATTCACATAATGGGATATTATGCAGCTGTAAGAAGAAATGAAGTCGTAAAGCCTATGACAACATGGATGACCCTGGAGGACATTATGTTGAGCAAAGCAAGCCAGACACAAAATGACAAATACTGTATGAATGTGTTACTATAAACCAAATATATTGTGTAACATATTGTTTGATTCAAAAAAAATTTTATATGTATCCAGTATATTTAATTGAGAAATGTATATATTTATTCATCTGTGTTTACTTTTCAGTTTTTAATTGTTTATATTTACAATTATTAAATATACAATATAAAGTAAAAAAAAATAAATAAACTGCACAAAAAACAGTTTAAAAAAAGAATCATATGGTATATGAATATATCAATAAAACTGCTTAAAATTTTTTTAAAAAGTTTTCCTCTTTAAAGATGACATGATCCTAAATATAGAAAGTCCTGAAAAATCCTTAACAAAGCTACAAGAGCTAATAAATGCGTTAAGCAAAGTGGCAAGGTACAAAATGCAAAAATCCACTACTAAAATTCATGTAGAAAATAAGGGGCCTTGAATAGCCAAAACTCTCTTGAAAAAGAAGAACTAAATTGGAGGTCTCACTTTTACCAATTATTTTAAAACTCATTACAAAGCTACATTAATTTAAAAAAAAAAACAGCATTGTACTGGCACAAGAACAGACATATAGGCCAATGGAATTGTACCAAGAGTTCTGAAATAAATCCTCACATCTATGGACAATCGATTTTTGACAAGATTGTCAAGTCTACTCAATGGAGAATGAATAGTCTCTTCAAATGGTGGTGGGAAAACTGGATATCTAAATGCAAATGAATGAAGGTGGGCACCTACCTCCCACCATGTACAAAAATGAACTCAAAATGGATCAAAGACCTAAATATAAGAACCAAAATTTTAAAACTCCTAGAGGAAAACAGAGGGAAGCATCTTCAGCATCTTGTGTTAGGCAATGGTTTCTTAGGCTTTACACCAAAAGCCACAAGCCACAACAACAAAAAATATAGAAAAAGGACTTCAACAAAATTAAAAATTTTGGTACATCAAAGGATTTCGTCACAAAAGTTAAAATACAACTATAGAATGGGAGACTATATTTGGAAATCATATCAATCAAAGCAGGTTTTTTATCCATATTTTATAAAGAAACCCTACAACTCAACAACAAAGACAAACAACTTCTATTTTAAAATGGGCAAAAGACTTGAATAGACACTTCTCCAAAGAAGATATACAAATGGCCAAAAAGTACATGAAAAGATGTCCAACGTCATTAGTCATTGGGGAAATGCAGATGAAAACCACAATGAGATACCATTTCACACCTACCAGAATGGCTACTCTCTGAAAAAACAGAAAGTAATGTTGGAGAAGATGTGGAGAAATAGGAACACTCATTCACTGTTGGTGGGAAGGTAAAATGGTGCAGCTGCTATGGAAGACAGTTTGTTGCTTCTTCAGAAAGTTAACTAGAGAATTACTATATGGCCCAGCAATCCCATTTCTAGGTGTATACCCAAAAGAATTGAAAGCAGAGATTCAAATCTTTGCACACCAATGTTCATAGCAGCATTATTCATGATTTCCAAGGGATGGAAGCAACCCTAGTGTCCATCAACAAATGAATGGATTAAAAGAAACCTGTGGTATATACATACAATGGAATATTATTCAGCCATAAAACGAACAAAGCAGGGAGTGGAGGTGGCTCAAGCGATTAGGCACCTCCCTCCTGCATCGGAGGTCCCAGGTTCAGCACCCAGTGCCTCCTAAAAAAATGGAAACAAGGAAGACAGACAGACACAGCAAGTACAAAACAAGGAGGGTGGGGAGAAATAAAAAAATAAAATAAATGTTTAAAAAAATAATAAATGAAGTCCTGATACACGCAGCAACATGGATGAAACTTGACAAAATCATGTTGAGTAAAATAAGCCAGACACAAAAGGACAAATATTGTGTGATCCCACTTGTATGAAATAATTAGAATATGCAAATTCATAGAGTCAGAAACTAGAATACAGTTTACCAGGGGCCAGGTGGAGTAGGGAATGGGGAATTAATGGCTAATTTGTACAGTTTCTGTTTGGGGTGATGGAAAAGTTTTGTTAGTGGATAATGGTGATGATAGTACAACATTATGAATGTAATTAACACCACTTAATTATATGAATGAATGTGGTTAAAGGGGATATTTTAGGTTGTATATGTGTCACTAGAACATCATTTTTTTCAAAGAATAAAAGAAAGTAGTTTCTTTTATAAAGAAGGATGTTTAGGGAGTGGAGGTGGCTCAAGCAGTTGAACACCTGCTTCCCACATGGGAGGACCTGGGTTCAGTTCCTGGTGCCTCCTAAAAAACAAAATCAAACAACAAGCAAACAAACAAAAAAAACAACTTAGGGGAGCCAATGTGGCTCAGTGGTTAGGCACCAGCTTTCCATATACAAGGTCCCAGGTTCAATCCCCTGCCCCAGTACCTAAAAAAAAAAACAAAAGGATGTTTGCCCTCACTAATAATCCAGGAAATAAAAATTGAAGCAACAATGAAATGCCATTTTTTTTTACCATTTTTAAATGAATATATTGTAATGTAGGGTACTTTGGTTTACAAAGAAATTGAGCAGATGGCACAGAGTTCCCATATTACCCCTCCACACACACACACACACACACAGAGTTTCTCCTATTATTAACATCTTCCATTAGTGTGGTACAATTGTGACAGTTAATGAACCAATATTGGCTCATTATTAACTAAATCCCATAGTTTACATCAGGGTTCACGATTTGTTTTATAGTTCAATGGGTTTTGACAAACACTTATCGTGTATCCACCATTTCGTATCACACAGCATAGTTTCACTGCCTTAAAAATGCCCTGGGCTCTGCCGACTCCTCCCTCCCCACCTGCCCTGAACCCTGGCAAACACTGAGCTTCTCACCACTTCTGTAGTTTTCTTCTTTCCAGGATGTCATATAGTTGGAATCATACAGTATGTAGCCCTTTTAGAGTGGCTTCTCTCACTTAGCAACGTGCATTTAAGGTTCCTCCATGTCTTCTCGTGGCTTGGAAGCTCGTTTCTTTTTATTGCTGAATACTATTCCGTAGTGTGGATGTGCCACGATTGATCCCTTCGCCTGTGGAAGGGCATCTTGGTTGCTTGAGAAGCCGTTTCCACCCAGCAGATTGCCGTGGGTTAAAGAAACGTGTGCCTGTGTCAAGTTAGGGTGAGAACGGGGGCCTTGCGTGAGCCGAGCTGCTGGGAGGAGCATCATTTGGTGCAGCCATTGCCGGGGGTCATCTTGCAGCCATCAAATGCAGACCCCGCATCTGCAGATAACAATTGTTGCACGTCCACACTCTAACCTGCCCAGGCAGCACCTCCTGGAGTCACACAGCTGAGACGTGGGTGTGGGCCGGCAGCTGTACCTCAAGCCAGAGCCCCAAAGCCTAAGGTCCGGTAGTAGATGTGGGGGTCCCTGCCACCATCCCCATTGTGAACTCAGTCTCCCTGATATCTGCTCATGAGGACTTAAGGGAGCAAGGACTGCCGAGGCTGCTGCTGGCCGCACCCAGGGACGGCCCAGAACTTGGGCAATTTGCAACCAGCCTTAGAGCCCTGTCTGGGCAGCACCTTGACCCCTGCCCTCCTCCAAGACCAGCTGCCAGGCTCTGCCCTCTCAGGAGGTGTCTCCAGTGACCCTTTCTGGAAGGCTTACCCTCAGCTGCTCCCTCCAGGTCCCCTCCATTCACTGTGAAGCTTTATTTAGAGCCTTAATACTGAGAGGCCTTGACTCAGCACCCGCCAGGAGGAATAATTTATGTTTCTTGTGAACCAAAGTTGCTGCCCCAGAGAAAAGCCACATATTTCAGACCCCTTCAGGAAGCCTCTCTGTGACTTATGAGACTTATTTGGGGCCTAAGTGTCCCTTCCCTGAGGAGGAGAGGGGCTGGGGCTCCTGCTGGCCAGAGGCCCTGGTCAACAGTATATCAAAAAGCTGCAAAGCTCTCCTTCTGTGTTCTGGAATCTGAAAATCTGGGGACAGAGGTTTTATAAGGGAATAATGAGGACCTGAAAAATATTCATGAAGGAAGTGCTCAAAAGCCCTCAAATCTCAACTTTGTAGCCAGCCTAAACAGAGTCATTTCCAGAACTTTCTCCAGCAAAGTGACCAGGTCCTCTAAACGGCATTGGTTTAAATGAACCAGTTAGTGTGGTGGCTGAATGTTCAAACTGCAAAACTGAGGCCAGTGGCACGCAAAGAGTGGGCAATGGGAGGAGCCCTATTTCAGTCTGCTCTGTTGTTGGCTTTAAATTCTCTTCAGATAACACAGCCCCTGATTGCCTAGCCCTGGTGGGCCCCGCTCACAGCACCCTGCCCTGCGTATGCCACTTGGGAAGTCTAAACAAATTACTGATTGATGATAATGTATGGGGAAAGACTTCCAGAGTTCTAGCTACAGAATCATATTTAGTTATGCATCCAATGGGTCGTTTCCCACAGAAAGAAGCAAGCACATGGAATTGACACTGCGGTCTGCACCGTGCAGCCAAGCTGGTGGGAGGCATGGCGCTCCTTCCCTCTGTCGGACATCTGAGCAGGGACCAAGCCTGCAGACGCTCCCTCACTTTCACCCTCAGGTGTATCCCCCTCCTCTGTTCTGTCCCAGGTATCACCGAGCTCCTGCCTGGTTCTCACGCCATCCCTGGGGGCCCCTCCAACCCATCCTCCCACATTGCAGAGAGAGGGGCTTTCAGAGGGTGCATTTGTCCATGGCATTGTCCCCACTTGACCTTTGAGTAGTTTTTTATGATCTGGCACTTACCTACCACTCAGGCGGCATCTACTGCCTTTCCTCCAAATCTGTCCTGTTCCTCCAGAACCCAGCTGCTGCTGGGCGCCAGAGAGCTGTTTCACACCTCCACGCTTTCACTGAGTTGCATCTGCTGGTAGAGAGCCCAGGCCTTTGTCTTCATCCTGAGAACTCTGTCTTGGGATTGCACGGCCTGAAACGCCATGTGCTACTTTGACAACCTTGAGCCCCACGGTCCCTCAAAGCCCTAGCCGTGAGTTCCCCTGCTCTAGCCAGCTGTGCCCCCCACCCCACAGGAAAGGCTCCCCACCTGATCAGTTCTTCTCTCCACCACTCCACCTGATCCTCAACCCAACAGGTCTCACCTCCCCACCTGCCGACAAAATCATTCAAACAAGGCAATCACATCGTGCCTGGGTCACCACAAAGCTCACCGCCCACAGCTCCTGCTGGTACACCCTGCTTCCACCCCACGTGGCGCTGCATGGCGTGTGGTGTCCTCCTCGAGGCCCCAGGCTGTGAGGATGGCTGACGCATTACCCGCTGCTCACTCGTCTGCCTGGTGGTAGGTGCGCAGAGTGTGGCCATCTCAAGCCGTCTCTGGCAGGCAGCCCTCCTTCACAGCGCAACGGATAGGAGGCAGTCAGAGAGCTCATCCTGCACTATCTACCCCAGCCGTCCCTGCCCTGGAAGGTCCTCCTGAGCTTGCTGGCACCGACACGTAGTTCTCACCCCTACCTGCGTGGAGGGCGGTGAGCAGTTTACACTCCTGCCCCAACTACGTGTTTCACCTCCTTTGGTTTCCTGGCCTCCGGTGCATGCCCAGTGAAAGAAGAAAATACAGTCAATGACGGAACGGTTTCCAAATTTCTATTCCTTATAGGTAGTTAAAAGTGTTGGGAATTCATAGATATGGGGCCGTGACGGCTTGTAGATATGATTTCATGGAAGCTGGGGAGTGGGATCCAGGGCCTGGACCCTCATTTGTGAAAATCCAGCCCCTCCTCTCTGGGGTGTGAAAGAGGTGGAGGGACCTGCTCCACGACTCATGGGGCAGCCTGGGAGGGGGCCCAATTCGGCAGCTAGAGGAAGGCCCGGCACAGAGGAGGCCCAGGACACATGCAGGCTCTGCTGGGGCCCAACCTGATGAGTGTTGGAAGAAAAAGGGCCTGCCAGTGCCATCTGTGCTCAAGGTTTAGAAACAGCCTCCCCCAAGGGGCGTAAGGGGGAACCAGCGGGGCAGCACGATGTATTTCTGGGCCTTCCTGTTGAAGTTCATGACCTGAGCCAGGCTGGCCACCTCCTGCCTCCAGCAGAAGCTCGCCTGAGCCTCAGTCCTCCTCAGGGAGCCACCGCCTTGTGGGAGACCCAGGTCCTGCTCATGAGACGTGGGTTCAAGTCCTGGTCCTATCACTCACTTCCTGTTATACGGGTTCAGGCACCCTCATTTATCTCCCTCAGTTCCCTCATGTGTTAAAAAGAATAATGGGTCAGCCAATAAGGTTCCCACAGCCCCTCCCACAGTGATTTTCTGGAGTTCTCTTCTTCCTTGCCACCTCCACAGGGCCTCCACCTGCCCACACAGACTCCTGTGTGACCAGAGACGCAGCAGAAGGAATGGATGGGATGGGCAGGGCAGGGCAAAAGGCAGCACACATTTTCCAAAATGAGTTTGGTGGGTGAATTGCAGGCTCCATGGGAGGTTTACAGGGGTTGGGAGAGGGATGTCTTTGCTCATATAACATTTCAGGACTTCTCAGAGCCTTTTCTAAGCACATAAACACTGTGAGTCGTCAATTTTGTCATGGACACACCATACCCAAGTCTTCTGTGATCACCGATCCCCTTATTTCCCCTAACAGAGCCTCTCCTAGGATCAAGGGTTCTGTGGAAAACACTTCAGAAACCCCAGTGTGGTGGAAACAACTACCAAATCTGAGCCAAATCTGGGCTCACCATTTATCTACGTTACCGGGGTATACTTGAGGCTTGGCTTACTTGGGTGAAAATGGAAATGTTAATCATCACTAGTAGGTGGCATTTGAGTCTTTCTGACTTTTCTGTACTTTCCAAATTTTCTATAAAAAGCATTTTTAATAACTACTTTTTAAGTTTATGAGTAATAACTTTGGGGTGTAAATTGAAAATTCAAAGCATCTTTCAGCCTCCTAGTCCCACTTCCCAAAAAAGAAAAACTTTAACATTTGTTTTCCATAACCTTTTAGAGCTTCCACATGAACATTTAAAAATGGAAAACAAATAACTACGCTTTGTTTTAAAATACTCATTATCAACAGCCTCCCCTCTGGTGGTTGAGCTAAGGAATGTGAAGGCGGCTATGCATGTGAATATGCCCAGAGCAGAACCTGACCTGTAACAGGTACCCCATAAATATCAGCTCACCTGGAGTCCTGCTCTTGGGTTAGAACACACGCAAGTGCCCTGTGCCAGTTGCTTCCAGAGTTGATGACTTCCAGAAGCTACTGCCCTCTGCAACTTCAGAAAGAGATTCATGCCTCCCTTGTTCTAGACCCTGCACCTCCTAAAAGCAAACAATGGGCAGGGGACAAGTGCCCCACGTCTCCGAGGGAGTTAACTCCGTGGGCCACAAGTCTTCAAAGCACAGTCCCTTTGCTAGCCAGGGACTGAAGCCCTTTCCTGATGGTGGCATCAAGAGAAACCTGTCTGTTGGTGCTAGGGAGAGAAGGAAGGAAGGATAGGCTCTCCATACTGTCTCAGGCAAAGAGCTCGCTGTCCTCTTGGCCAAGTTCTCTCCAAGCCCTTTGCCAGCCAAGCTCTGTAAAGCTCCTCCTAGATTTTTATCGTGGTCATTTACAAAAACGCTGCTGCAGATGGGCAAGTCCCCACGAAGCCACGCCAGGGACTCTTTAGGGCATCTCCTCCTGCTTGGCATAAAGAAGCCCTATCACTGCAGCACTGAGGGGGGCGGCCTTGCCAGAGGCCCACTTTTAATGAACTTTACCATCCAAAACTGGCTGAGAAAACGCGAGTCACATTTTGCCAATCAATTGGAATTGATTACTTCTCAAAAGCCAAGCCTCAGCTTGCAGGAATTACACACACATATCCCCTACAAGCGGGGGTTGGTTTGATTTCTCAGAGAAAAAGGAGTTCTTTGTAGCCTGAGATAATGATGGATCAGCCTTTTTGAAATTCCCAGGACACTGGAAAGAAATGGGATTTCTTGGGGAAACCTGGGCAGATGGAATAAACTTTTGAGGTCTCAGAGTTTAGGTCATGCCTGGAGCTCCTTCGTTGCATTTGCTTTTTTATTTTATTCGGCCATCTATCAGAACTCAACAGCACCTACTGAGAGTTTATTAAATGCCAGGCTTGGTGCCAGGCTCTGGGGTGAGAGGTGGTCCCTGCCCGCAGAAAGGACCAGGCCCACTGACAGACAACTAGGCTCTGCTGGAGTAAGGGGGAGGGGCAGACAGGGACTTGGAGCGAGAGGATAAAGTCTGGGCTGAAACTTGAAGGATGAAAGTGCAATCTACTATGAAACCCAGTGAGGGGAGAAATGTTCTCTCTGACCTCCAAGAGAGGCTCTTCCTTCTGCCTGGGGTCACTTCCAGCTCCTTCCTATGTGTGCCCCCACGTTTACTGGAGAATCTCACTCATCCATCAGTCTGGGCTTGGGAGAGCCTTTGCAGCCTTCCCTAAGCCCTGCTGACTTGGTTGAGGGGCCCCAGCCCCAGGGCCCAAAGGGCTTGCCATCCCCCCAACAGGTGCTAATCCCTCAGCATGAGCCTGTCTGGTGTTTATCAC
>PVKH010031242.1:0-12368 GCA_004027955.1 Chaetophractus vellerosus
AGGAAAGTGCTCCTAGATTCTCCTACTTGTTCCTAATTGGCTTTTGCCCACATCTCTTTTGTTCGGCTTCTCTTCTTTTCTTCCTTTCTTTTCCAAAATCCACAATTTTGACTGTCATTTTGAATTTAACTTGGGAATCTTCTTGCTCCCCTCTCTGCACCCAGGTATAATGGAAACTACAGTGGTGCATGGGATGAAAGTGTGGACCCTGAAGCAGAAGTTCTGGTCTCAAATCCCTGATACCAAAGGCAAATCACTCATCATTTTGTGTTTTAATTTCATTCTCTGTAAAGTGGGAATTAAATTATTTCTCACCTCCTAGGGCTCTTGAGAGGGTTAAAAGAGATTGTACCCGATAAACAATCAGCTAATATTCACTCAGATGTTGGTCTCTTGCTCTAGTGCATAATTCAATCTCTCTTTACATTCCAAGCCCTGCACTTTTTCTATTTCTGCTCATTGGATAATCTCACACAAAAGGCTTAACCAGCCAAACAAACTCTACTGAGGATTTCCTGGTAGAAAGAATGGAGAATATTTATGTTGTACATACCACAAGGCTTACCACCTAACAGTTCCCCATAGATATTCTCATACTTTAAATACCTCTTTTTAGTGGCATTCAGATCTCACCTTCACTTACTCCATCCTTTGTATTGCTGAGCAATTCCACTCAACCCTGAATACATCTCCCAACCTCTGTACCAAATCACTTCTAGATGCTCAGCAAAGCCATATTGAGGTCCTCAGTACTTCAAAGGCACATCGGTGGTCAACTTAAGTTATCTGGGACACATAAGTAATTTTTCTGATCACACACAGAACTCTCTACAAGGTGAATTATGATGAATGAAATTATATTCATCTCATTACATGTGTGTTTTAATGGTTTTAATTTCTTTTACATTTAACCCAAGTCTTTCACTACCCCATAGACATCTCATTCATTCATTTGTTCACTGAAAAAAAATATTGAGAACTCATTGTTTGCTGTGCACTGAGCTAGGCATTGGGGATACAGTATTGGACAAGAGTTGTGTGCTTCCTGTCCTCATAAAACCGACACAATGAGCCATTTCTAGTCCTCACTCCTGGTCTAGCAAGAGGTCACACTCCCCTCATGTCTCTAAAAGTGGCCTTCTTTCTCCTCAGGGGATGGACCAATGAAAATCATCTCTTTGCCTTTCTAACCCTGAGAGGAAATTGCTGCCCCAAGACAGAAGTAATGTTTGTCCCCATACTTCCTGGTCCCTTGGTTCCCATCCCAGATTTTTCTCCTCCTCCCTGGGACATGACATGACATAACAAAACTTTTTTTTTTATGGTCAATAGTAAGATATTTATTGACAGATGGGGTAAATACAGTGATATCAGAAATGTTCTCAAGAAGCATAAGTTGAATTAAATAAGTATGCTTGGAATACATCTGGTAGTTAACATTATATGAGGTGGCAGTTAATGTTTGGGAAGTAGGTTCAATGTAATGGAGATTTCCTTATGACAGGTGATCCTGTGTGTGGGGTGAAATTGTGTTAAGAAACCATAAGAAAAGGAAGTTTTTACAACAAGATGAAGATCTGATTATTGAAATGAGAGATGACATTCCAAGTAATACTTAGATGTGGCATGTAAACCTTAAGGTATTTAAAATTGGGATAAAGGGAGAAAAAATTCAAACTCTAGCTGTGTTTAAAGTGAGAGCTGAAATCTTGTCTTATCTTGATAACCATCAGCTCCAAAATCTTTGCATTTCATTATTTATGGTGGTAAAATGATATGTATACCATAAATTGTTCTCAAAATATAATTACATGAATTTCATAGACAAATAATGAGAAGGTGTCATAAACAGAGCTAGGATTAACTTAGCCATTTGTATCTCAAGTCCAGGAAGAAAATGGCTCCATTCAGTATGCCTGGAGAATTACATATTTCAGTAAACCTGTTGATAAAGGTTAATTTACCCATTTAACAAATGTCCTAAATAGAGGTTCAGAAAGCTAGAGAAATATGACGAACTTATGTGGCCAGAAAATGGCATAACAGTGACTGGTAGTGGAAGGATATGATTGGACTACAGAATATTCCCGTTTCAGTGAATCTACAAATTTCGAGAAAATAAATAAAACATTACTCAAACTCTGGGGCAATAAATTAAGCATGAAAATATGGTAAGCTTGTCAAATCCTTTTTTAAAAGGGTGTGTTTTGATATTAATACTTATGTCAGTTTAATTATATCATAATCTTTGATTTGATCTACATTTTAGAGACCTTTGGATTCCATTGTTATACCAGAAGAAATAATAGCCTATTAACTAGCAGAATGTGAGAAGATATTTATAAACATTGTCTTTTCTCTTGGTTTTAACAGTAGATCAAATTTATATCATTGTTATTGAAAGCATCACAAATTTTGTACTAGAGAGCACTTTTCAACTGTTTATAAGAAAAAAATAGGGAAGGAAAAATGCAGTACATAGTATTTTAAATGCTATTGTAAATGGAGGCTATAAGAAGGGATAAATATGCAATTATTTTAGCACAGCTTCTTTTTTTTTTTTCCTTTTGAAATCAGCCCAGCTGAAAGCTTTGCTATACTTCAACAAATTGTAAAACTGAAGGGCTCTTGGGTCTATGACTCTTTGGAGGAAATAGACTAACCCGATATTGTACTTAGCTTCACAGTAAATTAATTACTTAGGGCTTATGTGATTATATGCAGGACAATCATTTTATAGATGGGAGTTATTTATATGAAAATGTATAGTAAGTGAGAATCTAGGGCAAGAAAATAGTGGATAAAACAGAGATGGTAAATTCGATTAATTAAAAATATAAGAGCATAAAATTATGTTAAATGCTATAGAGATTTAGCAGAGACACAATTCCTTAATATTGTTATTACATATCACCCTCTGCTTAGTAAATCTACCAAAGCTTATTCACTGAGCATATTGATGTCCAAGAGTCTAATAATTGAACAAGGCAATGTAGAGTAAAGCAGGCTTACACTCTAGTTGAGGAAATGATGCATGGTACAATTAGCGAATACAATGTTGAAATATAAGTGCATAGTATTGTAACATTGAATAATGCCCTTAGCTTTATAGCACAGATATAGAATTAGATATCCTATAAATTTACATTTTATGTGTGATATTGCATACTTTTCAAATAGCATACATATAATGCATATGTGTACCCATCACCCAAATTAAGAAATAAAACAGTACCTACAACTTGGAAGTTCATATGTTCTCTTCCCTGATAGTATCACCTCCTCCACCTTCCCAAGGTAATCATTTCCTTGAAAATTGTGCTTATTAATAGTCCATTCTTTTCTATTATGGATGTATTACATACATTCGTATATTCTATAACATGAATATGTGATAATTTGATTGTCCATTACATTTTTTTATGGATATTTGGATTGTTTGAAGTTTTTCAGTATTTTGAACAATTTTGCTATGTGCATTCAGTTTATTAATATTTTGCTCAGAAATTCTGCATGAGAATGCTTTTTAATTTTGTAGTAGGGAGTTTAAATTTTCTATTAAGGGTGGACAGGATTCAAAGAATGAGTTTGAGAGGCTTCCTTCTTTACACATTGTATGAAAGAGTTTGTCTTAGATTGAAATTACCTGTTCTTTGAGTGCTTGATAGTACTTGATTATAAAACCATGTGTTTTTTCTTTGTGGGGATATTTTGATTACAGATGCTTTTTCATTTTGATTTTAGAACTCTTTGGTTTATACTTATTATTGAATCAAGTGTTATAATTTATTTTTACAAAGTTGTCTATTTTGTGTATATTTTCAAATATATTGGCATAAGTTTTTCATAGATATATTATTTAAAACTCATAGTGTTGTGTTCTTTTATTAATTCCTAACATTATTTGTTAGCTCTTTATCCCTTAATCAGTCCTGCCAGAAGATTGTCAATATTACTAGTGAAGTATTTTCACAGAACCAGCTTTGCCTTTGTTCTTTTATCTTTGTATTCCATCTTTGTTTTATTTTGTATTTGGTTCCAATCTTATCTTTACAAATTTCTTATTTCTACTTTTCTTGGGTTTATCACATTATTCTTTTCCTAACTCATTTTGCTGGGTGCTTAACTAATTAAGTTCACTAACACACATTTTAATCTAATCACCTCTTGAACTTTTAACTATATAATTTAATGTTTTATTATTATGTAATTTTAATTAATTTCTAATTTAATATACTTCTTATTTTGAAGTATGTTTTCCAAAACAATTTATAAGCTTTGTTATTTTTAAACGTAATTTTCTTGTCAGAAAGCATCATGGCACATAGCTTCATATGTGGACAATTCTAATAAATATCCTATGTCTGTTTGAAAATAATTTGTGTTCTCCATTTGCGTGCTGCACTCTAGATTTGATGTTTGTTAATTATTTTGTTCACATCTTCTATACCTTCATAGGTTTGTTCAAATATTCCTACCCTTACTAAGAGAGTTGCCTTAAAATGCTCTGTTCTGATCATGGATTTGTCAATTTATCCTTGTAGTTGTCCATTTTTGATTTACATATTTTGAAGCTATGTTTTAGGTGCATGCCAACTTGGAATTATTAGATCTTACTAGTGAGTTAAAACATGTAATCAATATATAGATTTTTCTCTTTATGTCTATTAAAACTTTTGCCCTAAAATTTATATTGTTTAAAAGTAAATTTTTATATCTGCTTTTAATGGTTAGTATTTTCATGATACATATTTTCCTGTTTACTGTCTTTCAATGCCATGTTTGCAGTATTCCTCATAAACAGCATATAGTGGGATTTTGTTTACATCCACTATAGCTTTTAAATATGAGCTGAGAATGCTTAACTTCAATCACCCTCCCTCTCATCTTATGTGGTGTTATTGCTCAGGATTTTACACTATTCTGAATTTTTTTTTTTCATTTTACTCTTCAAAATTAGATGTTATTATCATTTTATACCACCAATTTGATTTTGAATTTAGCTACATATTTACCATTTTCTTTACCATTTTCCTAGGTTGACTTTATTTCCTAAAATCCATCTCTAACATCTCCTTTTGTGATGTTTCTGGTAAAATCTCCTTTTGTGATGTTTCTGGTAAAATCTCCCAAGTTTTATTTATCACAAAATATACTTATTTGAATTTGTTATTGAAAGATAATTTTTCCAAGTATATAATTCTATGTTGAGTTATTTAATTATATCAGTTAAATATAATATTCCAATGACCTCTGGCTTTCACTGTTGTGTTAAGTAGTCAACTTTCAACTTACCCCCTTGAGTAAATGATTTTATTTTGTTTTGACTGCTTTTAAAACCTGTTTCTTCACTAGTCATTGCCCCTGTACTTGGGTGATTGTTGCTGTTCCATTAGAGAATATGACAGAGCTCCCCAGAATGGGAAATCGATAATCTTTCGGTTATTGTGTGAATCTCCACCCACCCACTGTGTCAATGTCCCATGAATATTTGAACACATTTATATGTCTTATATGTATGCCCAGGTGAGCTTCTTCCCATATATCCCCTGTCACTGACACCCTCCACCAATGGTCCTCCCATGCCACAGTTGTAACCCTTCTGTGATCCAAAACTTCTTCAAAAATGAAGCCAATATGCTGGGGTTGGTAGGTATATGTCTAAGAGACTTGAATCTCTGGGTTGTATATATGCCAGCTGGACCCTGAGCCTCAGCGGAGTTGCAACACCTACTCTCCAGTTCATTGGACTCACCCAAGACAATTGTCAAGGAGATGAGTATGGGCAACCACCATACCAAGGAACTGAGAGAGTCTACAACTGCAAACAAGAGAGTCCCATCCATCAGCCATATGGGATTGAAGCCCCCTCTCATTTAGACGTAGATTGGGCATCACCATTACAGAATCCTCAGGATTGGGGAATAAAATATGAACTAGAGTGGACTTACTGGTATTCTACTATAGAATTATTGAGATTCTAACAATGGAAGAAATGATATCATTGATATGGAGACAGTGGCCACTGGAGGTGATGAAGTCAGGGAGTTGGGAAAAGAGGGCTAATATGGGGGCATTTTCAGGAATTGGAATTGTCCTGAATGACATTGCAATGACAGGTACAGGCCATTATATATCCTGCCATAACCTACAGAACTGAGTGGGAGAGAGTGTAAACTACAATGTAAACTATGATCCATGCTTAGTGACAATGCTCCAAATGTGTTAATCAATTGCAATGAATGTACCAAACTAATGAAAGAAGTTGTTAATGTGGGGAAAAGTGGTAGCGTGGGGAGTGGAGCATATGGGAATTCCTTATATTTTTTGTAGCACTTTATGTAATCTAAGTATATTTTAAAAATATATGAAAAATATATTTTAAAAAAATGAAGCCAATAAAATAGCCATATACAATTAATAAGAAAATGAAATAATAATGAGAATTTTAAAAATAAGAAATAAAATACACGAAAATTTAAAAAGATAAAAAATTTAAAAATTGTGATAATAAAAAATAATGAAAATTATTTAAAAAATTTTTTTTGACATTTTGCCTTTCATCACTGTAAGATCTGTTGTCTTGAATGTACAGTAACATTTTCTTCCATTTATTCCCCCAGTGCCTTACTTTTTTCAATTTGTCTTCAAAGAAGTTTTAGGTTACAGAAAAGTTACATACCAAATACAGGGAACTCCCATATACACAACATCCTCCCCCCTTTCCCCCTTCACCTATTAATAACACTGTATATGTGGATGGTACATTTGTTACAACTGATGCACAAATATTGAAACATAGCTACTAACCATGGCCATGGTCTACATTATGGTTTACATTTTGGATCATACACTTTTATAAATTTTGATGAATTTTAACATGGCCTGTATGTATCATAGCAAGATCATGTAGAACACTTCCATTGCCCCCAAAATGCCCCCTGTTCCTTGTATTCCATTCCTCTCTCCTCCTCCCTTTGGAACCTACAGCAAACACCAGGCTTCACTCCTTGAAGGACAAGATTCATAGATACTTGCAACAACACTGAGGGCTTGACACAGTGATCTGTCCTCCCCTATTAGGCACCACCCGTGCCCTTCTATTTGAAAACATAGCAGGCCTCCCCAGTATGGGAGTCCACCACTTTCCTGCTCTTTATGTGGGCCTCCACCCATGTGATATTGATGACAGTGCTTATGAAACTTTACTCTTGAAATTGAAACTTAGCCTAGTATTAGTGGGTGCCTGAGAGTTACCTCCTTGTTTCTTAAATGTGGTCTCTTTCTAAGCCAAACTCAGCATGTAAATATATAAACTTCCCCCCAGTGTGGGACATGATTCCTGAGAATCAGCTTCTCCGGCATTGAGAGATGCAACTGAAAAAAAGACATTGACCAAAGGGGGAAAAGGCAAATGAGTTTATATGGCTATGAGACTTTCAAAGTGAGTAGGGAGGCCATCCCAGAGGTTACACTTATGCACATCTCAGCAGGATCTCATTGACTGCCAAAGTAAATACTACCCCAAATAGCAGGGCTCCTGAGCACTCTGGAGACATCCAGACACTAATCTTAGGGCAGACAGCTCAGGAGTTTGGTGCCTTGCCAGTAGGCCCTACTTTGGAATTTATGCTCCCTAGTGTGACAGAGTTGGACTCAATTGTGGTTTCCCCACACATATGGCTCTTCTGTCCTTCTATTTGAACCTATAGTTAGTACTAGAATTGGTAGGCTTAAATCTTTTGCCCATCCATGTGCCAGCTGGGCCCTGAGCCTCAACGAAGTTGCAACACCTACTCTCCAGTTCATTGGTCTCACCCAGGACAACTAACAAGGAGGTGAGGATGGACAACCACCACACCAAGGAAGCAAGAGAGTCCCATCCATCAGCCATATGGAATCGAAACACTCTCTCAATTAGAGGTGGAGTGGGCATCACCATTACAGAATCCCCAGGATTGGGGAATAAAATATGGACTAGAGTGGACTTACTGGCATTCTACTATAGATTTATTGTGATTCTATCAATGGAATAAATTATATCATTGATGTGGAGGCAGTGCCCACTGGAAGTTTTGAGGGCAGGCAGAGGGAAAAACAGGTGTAATGTGGGGACATTTTTGGGACTTGGTAATTGTCCTGAATGACATTGCAATGACAGATATAGGCCATTATATATCTTGTCATAACTTACAAAATTTTGCAGAGGAGAGTGTAAACTACAATATAAACTGTAATCCATGCTTAGTGTCAATGCTCCCAAATGTGTTAATCAATTGCAATGAATGTACCACATTAATGAGGGATGCTATTAATGTGGGAATGTGTGGGAGATGTGGGGAGTGCCGGCATGTGTAACTCCCCCATATTTTTTATGTAACATTTATGTAATCTAAGTATCTTTAAAAAAATAAAAATTAAAAGAAAATGTTAAATCTGTTTCTTTTTGGCATTATATAGTTTGAGAATGGTGAGTCTAAGTATTGGCTTATTTTTAGTTATCTTGTTTAGGGAATGTTGACCTCTGTGTATCTGGAATATATCTTCCTGGAAAATTCATATTGCCTTTCCTACATTCTCTATCTTCTCTCTTCTTGGAATACTTTGATGCATTTTGAACTTTTTTTTAACCTCTTTATTACTAAATTTACTCCACTTTGTATACTCTGTAATTTTTCATATCTATCTTGCAATTCACTAATTTTCCACTGATCTTAATTTGTTTGGTGTAAAACATTTATTGAATATACATACTATATAAAAATATAATGTCTAGACAATAGAAACATTGTAAAATATAAAGATGGAAAAACTGCAGAAAGGAGATGTTCTGCTAAATAAACTGCTTTGCTAATGCTTTGCTGTATATATTTATTTATACACAGATTGATATGATGACTTAACTTGAGTATAAGAAAGCAATACACAGACATATATTTATTTATTTTATTAAACTTCTGTTAATAATTGAGAGAATATGAAATAAGTAAACATATAAACAGGAGTCAAACTGCAGTATCACAATCCTTCACGATGTACATACATATAGATATAAGCTCACCAAACCCGGGGACACAGCAACATACGGCACACATCCAGACAGAGCACCCATTGTATGCAATATAAATACATATATGTATATCTAGTTAGTTTAATAAGTTTATACTGACAATTAGAGTGAGAAGTAAGAATAACGAGTCAAAAGATTAAGTCAATATTGAACAGAATCACAAAATGGCAGAAAAATAGAGCAGTCTTACATACAAACTTACCAAACTGGGGAACACACTAACATCTAGCACTCGTCTGGGAAGTCCCGAATCAGCAGCCGATACCAGAGTCTGATTAGAAACAACACCTGACACAGCACTCCCTCCCAGGGTGGGACTTCAACTGGCCTGACCAGGGACTATCCCTTTTGTTGCACTCATAATCAATGAACTTGACACTATAGATGCCAACTTGTGAGAACTGCAACAATTCCCGAGGAAGTGGCCAGCCTCCTCAGGAAGGAACACAACACTCCCCGGGAAAGATATTCCAAGGTTTATGTATCAGTCCCTGAGAAAGTGGCCAGCCTTCCCAGGGAGGAACACAGTACTCCTGGGAATGCACCCTATCTGTTCTTATTTATTACAAAACATCCCCCCAATATGCCCACTCTTCTAGTTCTTATCATTCCTCCTAACATATGAAAAGTGCTGACTAGCAAGGCACTGGTTTGATGATTAACAAAGTTTCCTGTTCACTTTTAGGTTTGAAAAATACTCATTAAATTTTTTCCAAATACAGGAGATGTGCAAGGTTCTGACTTCTCTACTTCATTCGGGGTCAACAAACCTGAAGTTCTATTTCTGAGGAACTATATCTAGCCATTTATGACCACAGAGGAGTCTCTTATTCACCAGTTTTCTGCTACAGCATTAGGTTTTAATCTTTAATACTCTCAAAGAGTATTTGCTACCCAGCCTGATAACTAGCTGTTTTTATTTTCTTTTCCTTTTTATAGGTTTACTGAAAATAAAGTTTATACTCCTAATCACCTTTCATATAAACAATAGAAGTTTCATTTCTCAAAGTACTGATAATTTAACTAAAGTCACTATGCAGGTCAACCGAAGATAACATTTTATTTACATTCCTTATTAGTGCCTGCTTTTATATTGCTCTAGTACAGCCATCTTCAGGTAGCCTTTTAGATTCAGAAAAGCAGTCAAAGAAGGTAAATTGGATACTAATGTTCTCTGATTAGAGCCCCAGAGTCTGATTCCGGGAACATCCAAAATATCTTTGTTTGGGTCTTTTATATAGTTTCTGCAGAACTGAAATGCAACCACTGAAATTGGTCCCCACAGGTGAACTCATTATTCAATCTAAGAAAATGTTTTAGTTGCTCTTCTAATTATTAGTAAAGAAGGAATGAGTGGTGGAATTCAGGCAATAGGAATTGTCTAAAGTTGGCTGCTATCATTACTGCAAGCTTGCCTCGATGTCCACTGGAAAAATTAGGGAAATATTCAGGAATTTAGAATACAAATTTACCTAAAGAACTGGAGAACTTAGGATAACAATAAATCCCTATTCTTTATCTTTGGCTGCAACATCTTTTTTTTATAATAATTTTTTATTTTTATTATTTAAAAGATAATTAGATTACATAAATTATACACAAAAAAATATAGGAATTCCCACATGCCCCACTCCCCACACCTCCCACACCCTCCCACATAAACATCCTTCATTAGTGTGGCACATTGATTACAATTGATAAATGCATCCTGGGGCTTTGACATTAAGCATGGACCATAGTTCACATTGTAGTCTACACTCTCTCCCACACAGTTCTGCATGTTATGCAATGATGTAAAATGGCCTATATCTGTCATTGCAATGTTTTTCAGGATGATTCAGGGAGAGGGAAAAACAGCTGTAATGCAACATCTTCTTAATTCTTTTTTTTGGAATGTGATCTAGGAAAGTCTTATTGGTTATAAAGGCTCACTCTTTCTAAGGCTAAGCCAATCCTACCAATCAAAATGTCAAATGCCAATATTTGTGCTGAGTATGTATGTGCTTTGCAGGCTACTACGTGGAATAGCATGGTTAGCACATTGTAGAAAGACCACCTAGCAAAAACCACAAGAAAAACTACAACGAAACTCTCAGAATTTTCATGTCCAAAAACATCCTGCCATCTGAAACTTCCTAGCTGATCTTTTGGCCTTTCCAATTTGTACTCAATACTGCTAGCAGAGTTATTTTTCTTATCTCCTCTCCCTCCTGTTTAATAATGTTTAATGATTCCTCTTATTGATTAAGATTAAATTTAAACCTTTTTGCCTTATATACAAGGTTCTTTATGGTAGGCCTCTTTTCAACCATACCTTACCATTTTCTTCTTCTCCACAAGCAGTTTTTAAATGAGACAAAATTCTTCTGTGCCTCTCAGACTCTGCTCAAGCTATTTCCTTTTTGTGAAATGCTCCTCTTGTCATCATTGCTTTCACCCTTACCCCATCTTCTTCTTTTTTTCTTCCTCTGTAACTCGTGATTGTCCTCTGGGGAATAGTCTAAAATCTTCAGTATGGGCTGAGTAGTTGTTCTCTGATTTTCCTCAGCATAGCCAGCCTGGTACTTTTTATAATTATCCATTATTTGACTGATTCTCTACTATTCTTTTATTATTAGATTAGAAGCTCATTGAAAGCAGAGGTTATACCTTGTTTCTCTCATTTTTCCCAGTACCCAACATCATGATAACATAAAGTAAGTGAATTTTATAATATCTGGCTTAATTACTAGGCTTTTAAATAAATGCATTGTTAAATTATGAGAACAGTCCTTGAATACATCTATTGTAGAGCTTCGACTCTCCTTCTAAGAAAAATAGTATTTTATGACAGCTAATAGGAATAGCAAAACCATTAAAATCATTAAACAGCCCCAGTGTCAACACAGGCACAATTAGAAAGTTTATACAAAGTTACATTACCAACCAATGCCAAAACCTTTGCATAGTAACAATACTGGAATTTGGAATAATTTACTTATATTTAAACTTATGGGGCTTGGAAATGGAGTAAGCTGGAGAATATAGAAGTTTATTCATTGCTGTAACTCCTCTTTCAAGTATTAAAATTCTCATTCTAATACTTCCTGGTCTAGAAAAGTGCATAAAGGGGGCTGGCTGTAGCCCAATTGGTGGGGCACCAGTTTACCACATGGGAGGCCCCAGGTTCAGTTCCTGGGGCCTCCTCAAGTGGGCAGACCGCCTGGAGAAGGCAAGCTGCCGTGGGCAGGGCAAGCCCCCATGGGCAGGGCAAGCCCCCGCGAGCAGGCAGGCCACCGCGTGGTGAGCTGACTCAGTG
>PVKH010031243.1:0-12356 GCA_004027955.1 Chaetophractus vellerosus
TGAAGAATGGATGACGCTGTTATCCATTCAGTTGACTGCTTATAAAAGGGAACTGATTTCAACATTCGGAGAGAATTTCCCAGCTCGTCCTTTGACAGCGAACTTCTCCCAGGAACTCATCGACGACCCTTCATCAGTCTTTCATCGGAGCCCCTGGCTTGCAGCCTGCCGGCGGAACCTGGACTTGTGTATCCCCACGATCACGTGAGAGACTCTTATAAAATCTTATATTTTTAACAGAGATCTCGTGTTGATTCTGTTTCCCGAGAGAACCCTGACTAGAACACCATGTCACATTTCCTCTTCAATTTTTGGAGTAGGTATTCTCAGTCTGCCCATTTTCATGGATGAGAAAATTGAGTCTCAGGGAAGTTAAATAACCAGCCCAAGGTCACTCAGCAAGGGCTAGCTGTCAAGTCTACCCAAGGCCAAAGCCCTGTTGGCTATTTCTGTTTCTGGCTGGACAGGTTGGGGATCTGAGAAGGCCCAGGTTTTCTTCTGGCCAATTCCAAATGAACCAATGAATCATCTTTTTTTTTTTTTGGGGGGGGGGGGGTTCTCCAAGTAATCTCAGCCATTGGTCACCTGCACTGTAGAAGCCCAAGGGGCCCAAGTCCCTGCTGGCCCTCTGCCTACAGGAGGAGGAGAGGGGAGGCTGAGAATCCTGTAATCATGAAGAGCCTTGGAAAGGGGGTGTGTGTTGGGGGAAGGGTCTTCCCCTGCCAGCTCTGTCCAAACCAAGAGACTCTGCCCTACTCCCACCTGTCCTGCTCCTCCAGGCCAGAGCTCAGCTCTTCTTCCCCGAGAGTGCTGTTCAGCTTGAAAAATATTTTTTGTGTCGGGCCCCTGCTGGGCCTGGGAATACCTCCAGCCCCTTCTCTTAACTTACAACTTGTGCTCTGAGCCCCCACCGGGCTGAACATCTTGTGCCTCCTCAGCTTTCTGTCAGGAACACTCCTCTTCGGCTCTAACTAACCCCTACTTTGGACCTTCGACAAGATGCCCATCCGCAGGAGGCCCTCACCAACTGCCCCGATGAGGTCATATCCGTTTGTCCACCCGTGATGTCTCCCAGGCTGCAGGCTCCTTTCAAGGACCAAGACGGTTGTATCCCCAGTGCATGGCCCCAAATAGTAATTCAGCAAATATGAATGGCTGAATGAATGAAATAAAGTGGTAAGTGCTATCCATTCATCCATTCAATCAGTCAGTCAGTCAAATGCTACAATAGAGCTGGAAGTCAGGGAACCAAAGGGTCAGAGATGGCTTCTTGGAGGAGGTGATCTTGACGCTCGGTTCCCAAGGATAAGTGGGAGCTGGGGAGGTCAAAGAGGAAAGGCATTGCAGGTGGGGGGCAGCTGGGCAAAGGCAGAGGCAGAAAGCAGCTTCAAATGCCGTTTGAACCCAGCCCTCCCAGAAGCCTTTCTGGTCAGCCTAGCCAGGCTGTGCACTGTCAGCATCTGACCCTTGCACTTCTTCCCTCTCGCCGATGCTTCCACGCACCCGAAACCAGATGTCAGCTGACCTCTGTCACAGACTCACTGTATGACCCCGGGACAAGTCATTTCCCCTCCTCGAATCCTGCTTCCTCTTCTGCTAAACCAGGCAAATCAGAGTGCCCCCTCCCCGGGTAGTTCTGGAGGAAATGCATTAACTTCACAGTGACAGTTGTGCAGTTCTGGGCTTTAGTTCCAACTCTGCCACTTACTGGTGAGATGACCTTGGCCAAGTTTTATTAATTCATCCACTCATTCATTATTTCACCAAGGGCTGGCCAATGTTGATACACTAGGCACTTGTACAGCAGTGAAAACAACCGACAAAATTCCTGCTCTTGTGGAGCTCAAATTCTCATGGAAAGGCTGAAACAAAACATATGTGTGACGTGAGGGAGCAATAAGTGTTAAAAATAACAATCAAGCAGGGCAATATCAAAATAGGGTGGTCTGAGGAGGTGACTTTTGAACAGAGATCCAGGGGAAGTGCAAGAGTGAGAGTTGAGGTTGTCTGTGAGGTCCAGGAGGGGAAAGCTCCATGCAGGGGACCAGCAGGAGCAAAGGCCCTGAGGTGGAAGCAGTCAAAGGGGGCTCCAAAAAGAGCGAAGAGGCCAGGAAGACGGAGAAAGTGGGGTTTGATGAGGGCTGAAAGGAGCGAGAGCCAGATCATGTGTGGCTTTGAAGACCAACCTGGGGACTTCAGTTGGAATTCTTTTTTTTTTTTTTACTGGGAAGTCCCAGGGATCGAACCCAGGTCCTTCCATATGGCAGATGGACGCCCAACCATTTCAGCCACATCCGCCTCCTACCTGGAATTCTAAGTGTGCTGGAATTAGTTGGAAATTTTTGAGCAAATGAATAATATGATCTATATTTTGTTTTTTGTTTCCCACAGCTTTATTGAAGTGTAACTGACATACAAGAAATGGCCCATGTTAGAATATACAATACGGTGAAATTGGAACATACGTATACACCTATGAAATCATTACTGCAATCAAGATAATGAACGTAAGAGGGATTGTGGGAAGATGGCAACAGACATACAGGCAGAGCTGAATGCTGTCACAAAAACAACTGAGAGAGAAATAAAAGCTGTCTGAGGGACCTGCTTTGGGGATGAGCAGACCAAGACAGTGCTACACAACTGCCAGGAGGGTGAGGGTCAGAAAGACAAAGAAGCTGAAATGACAAACATGAGTTACCAACCCCCCATGGCATCCAGGAAGGGCTCTCCTTCTCAACTCCCAAGATCTTAAGCTGGGGTAAGACCCCTGGCTTGCTGCAGCCACCTGAGAGGAAAACAGACATCTTCCTTCCTATCAGCTGTTTCAAGGGAACAGGGAGGGGCAGTCAGGGTGCTTTTCTTCAGTGAATTTGGTCAGCAGAGCCCGCTTTGAATCTCCTCTCTGGAGGTTCACCACAGGAACACAAGAAAGCTGACACTGAAACACCTCAGTGTAAAGGTGCACTATCGCCATCTGCTGGCCAGTATGGAAATTGCATGGACAAAAACTGTTCATGTTCTCTGTATCCAACCCCTGAAAGAAAATCTGTGCCCCATTAGACCCTGGCCAGATTTTGAAAACTTAAGCTGGGCAATTTTAAAGACTGAGAATAAGGTGAATCAAATATCAAAGAAAATCTGTGAAAAAAAAAACAATAGGCAAGAGAGAGAAATTGGCCATGAGAGTAAATTCATCAACATATTCAGATGCCTAGACATCAGCAAAAAATTACAAGCTATACTAGGAAACAGGAAAAGATGGCCCAGCCAAAAGAACAAACCAAATATTCTGAAGAGACACAGGATTTAAGACAATCAGTGATGATCATGTAATTTTCCTAAATCACTTCAAAGAATATAGAAAATATGACTAAAGAAATAAAGGATATTAAAAAGACACTGGGAAAGCATAAAGAACAATTTGAAAGACTGCAAAGAAAAGTAACAGACCTTATGGGAATGGAAGACACGATGGATGAGATTAAAAATACATTAGAGGCATAAAGGAGCAGATTTGTATTGCTTGAAGACAGAATTAGTGACAATGAAAGCAAAACATCTGAACTGGAAAAGACAGAAGAACAGAAAGGGAAAAAAATGAAAAAAATGGAACAGAGTCTCAGTGAATTGAATGACAATGAGAAACGCACAAACATTCTCAGTATTGGTGTCCCAGAAGGAGAAGAGAATGGAAAAAGGGCAGAAAGAATATTTGAGGAAATAATGATTGAAAACTTCCCAACCCTTATGAAGGACATAAACATCAATATCCAAGAAGGACAATGCACCCCAAACAGAATAAATCCAAATAGACCTACCTCGAGACACCTACTATTCAGAATTATAAACATCAGAGATAAAAAGAGGATTCTGAAAGCAGCAAGAGAAAAACAAAGCATCACATATAAGGGAAACTCAATAAGATTAAGTGCAGACCTCTTATCAGAAACCATGGAGGAGAGAAAGAAAGTGATATGATGTATTTAAGGTACTGAAAGACAAAAACTGCCAGCCAAGAATTCTGTATCTGGCAAAGCTGTCCTTCAAAAATAAGGGTGAGTTCAAAGTCTTCACAGACAAAAACTGGTAGAATATGTTACCAAAAGATCAGATTTACAAGAGATATTACAGGGGATGCTGCAGCCTGAAAAGAAAAAACAAGGGTGAGAGATTTGGAGAAGAGTTTAGAAATGAAGATTATTAGGAAAAGTAACCTAAAGGATAAGACAGACAATAGAACAGCATGACAACAGAAGGACAAAATGGATGAAGTACAAAATGCCTTTACGGAAATAACACTGAATGTTAATGGATTGAACTCCCCAATCAAAAGACAGAGACTGGGAAGCAGATGTGGCTCAAACAGTTGGGCGCCTGCCTACCACATGGGAGGTCCTGGGTTCAGTTCCCAGTGCCTCCTTAAGAATATGAGCAAGACAGCGAGTTGACATGATGGGCTGGTATGGCGAGCTGACACAACAAGATGACACAATGAGGAAACACAATGAGAGATGCAACAAGCAGGAAGCGGATGTGGCTCCCACATGGGAGGTCCCAAGTTCGGTTCCCAGTGCTTCCTAAAAAGAAGCCAAACAGACACAGAGAGCACACAACGAACAGACACAGAGAACACACAGTGAATGCAAACAAGGGGTGGGAGAGAAATAAACAAATAAAATAAATCTTAAAAAAAAAAGAGAGACATAGATTGATAGAATGGATAAAAAAAAATGAGCCATCTTTTTGTTGTCTATAAGAGACCCACCTCAGACATAAGGACACAACCAGGTTAAAAGTGAAAGGTTGGAAAAAGGTATTCCATGCAAATAATAACCAAAGAAGAGCTGGAGAAGACCAGATAAATGTAAAATAACAATATTATAATATATAAACAATAATTACTCAGTGCAACTAGCAAATTGCTCCTGTGATCAGTATTCTGTAAGTTTCTTCATACAAAATAAACACTTGCTTTTAATTGAAAAGGACTGGAGAAGAGATTTTTTTTGGATACTTCATTTTTCTTTAATCTTTCTCATGCATACTCGTTAACTAAAACAACCCATCTGGATCAATAATGATTTAGCATGACTACTTTTGAAAAAGATTTTGAATTTTTCTGCCTCATAATATTAGGAGTTGGCATATTGTTATCTGCGGTAATTCCTTCCAATAAGATGTGAAGAATTCCCAAATAGGAATATAGTTATCCAGAAAGAATTATGGCCTAAATGGAAATTAAGTAACTAAACCAATAATTTATTTCATTCTTAGAGATTATTATGTCCAATAGTTAGAGCTGTAATATAAAAATTAGAATTATGTTATAATTAATTTCTATTACATTAGAATTATTATTTACATTTATAAGTGCTTGTTGTTATAATATCTATTTCTTTTAATTGATTATATTAAATCTAACCTGGCCTTACACTCTCTTTTAAAATGTAATTTTAAAATTGTAATTTCTTTCAATATATTTTTCTATTTTATTTTACAATTTTACAATAAAAGTCTTTTTAACAGCTAAAAAAAAGCCAATGATTATATACTTTGGATAGATCATATGGTATGTGAATATATACATACTACTTAATAAATAAATAATTGTGCAAGATAGCCAGAAATAGCAGCTATGTACAGCAGGGGAAACAGAGATTGAGAGAGAAGAAATTTCCTTGTTTGTCTGTTTTTTGTTTAGAATTGATATATCTTCTTTGCCATTGCTGCAAAAATATTACATGGGAACCAGCTGTAGCCCAATTCGTAGGGCTCCGGTTTACCACATGGGAAGCCCTGGGTTCGGTTCCCAGGGCCTCCTCGAGCAAGCAGACCGCCTCGAGAAGGCAAGCCACTGTGGGCAGGGCAAGCTGCCGCGGGCAGGGCAAAGCCGCCGCGGGCAGAGCAAGCCACGGCAAGCAGGCAGGCTGCCACGCGGTGAGCTGCCTCGGCAGGATGCCGCAGCGGGGGAGACAAGCAGACACAGAAGAACGCAAAAATGAACACAGCAAGAACAAGCAGAAAGGGGGGGGGATATATAATATAATAAAATAAATAAATAAATAAATCTTTAAAAAATATTACAATATTACTGTTAACTATAATCCATAAGTTACATTCGTTGTAATTTTCCCATATATCACTATATACTTAACACTTAGTAAAGGAAGAACATTGCTTATACTATTAACCACAATCTCCATCCACCACCAAAATCACTACGTTATACTGTCTCTACATTATTCTCTAGCTTCCTTTCAATTGAAATATTACATCCACACACTACCCCTTTCAGCCACAATCACATTTATAAAATTTATAAATCAGAAGTGAAAGATATACTCACTATAATTCAGGGGTTCTTAACCTTTTTTGTTCCACGAAACCCTTTGCCAGTCAGGTCACAAAGTCCTTTGAGGTGCAGAAGTGTTTAATTTTGAGGAGGTCCCATTTATTTTTTACTTTGTTGCTCGTGCTTTGGGCGTAAAGCTAAAGAGACCCCATTTACTACAAGGTCTTGTAGATGTTTTCCTATATTATCTTCTAGTAGTTTTCTAGTCCCGTCTTTTATGTTTAGGTCTTTGATCCATTTCAAGTTGATTCATATATAGGAAGTGAGATAGGGATCCTCTTTCATTCATTAGGTTATGGATATCCAGTTCTCCCAGCACCATTTATTGAAGAGACTGTTCTGTCCCAGAAAAGTGGACTTGGTAGGCTTATCGAAAATCATTTGACCATAGAGGTAAGGTTCTATTTCTGAACTCTAAATTCAATTCCATTTATCAATGTGTCTGTCTTTATGCATGTTGACCACTATAGCTTGTAGGTCAGGAAGTTTGGTCCTCTGACTTAGCTCTTCGTTTTTAGGGTACTTTTGGCTATTCATGACCCCTTCCCTTCCAAATAAATTTGGTAATTGCCTTTTCTATTTCTGTAAAGTAGACTGTTGGAATTTTTATCGGTATTGCATTGAATCTTTTTTTAAACTTTATTTTGTACATTTAATAATTGAAAATGTAAACCATTAAAAACTAAAAAGAAAATACAGTTGAATAAAAACATTCATTTCTCAATTAAATGTACTGGATACACATACATTTTTTTGTGAATCATACAATATGTTACCCAATGTATTTGGTTCATAGTAACGCAATCATACAGTATCTGTCCTTTTCTGTTTGGCTTGCTTCATTCAACATAGTCTCCTCCAGGTTCATCCATGTTGTCCTATGCTTTATGGCTTCATTTCTTCTTATAGTTGCATAATATTCCATTGTGTGAATAGACCACAATTTGTTTATCCATTTATGGTTGATGAACTCCTGGGTTGTTTCCAATTTTTGGCAATTGTTAATAATGCTGCTGTGAACATCAGTGTGCAGATGTCTGTCTGTGTCACTGCTCTCGGTTCTTCTGACTACATACCCAGTAGTGGTATTGCTGGGTCACGTGGCAAGTCTATATTCAACTTCTTTAGGAGCTGCCAAACAGTCCTCCACAGTGGCTGTACCATTTTGCATTCCCACCAATAGTGAATAAGTGTTCCTATTTCTCCACATCCTCTCCAACACTTGTTGTTCTCTGTCTTTTTAATAATGGCCATTCTGATAGGTGTGAAATGATCTCATTGAAGTTTTAATTTGCATTTCCCTAATCATTAGTGATGTTAAGCATTCCTTCCTGTGTTTATTTTTCCATTTGTATTTCTTCTTTGGATAAATGTCTATTCAAGTCTTTTGCCCATTTTTTAATTGGGTCATTTGTCTTTTTATTGTTGAGTTGTAACATCTCTTTATATATCCTGGATATTAAACCCTTTTTGGATATGTGATTTCCAAATATTTTCTCCCATTGACTTGGCTGCCTTTTCACCCTTTTGACAAAGTCCTGTGAGGTGCAAAAGTGTTTAATTTTGAGGACGTTGCATTTATCTATTTTTTCTTTTGTTGCATGTGCTTTGGGTGTAAGGTCCAAGAAACCACCACCAACTACAAGGCCTTGAAGATGTTTCCCTAAATTTTCTTCTAGTAGTTTTATGGTCCTGGATTTTATATTTAGGTCTCTGATACATTTTGAGTTAATTCTTGAATAGGGAGTGAGATAGGGGTCCTCTTTCATTCTTTTGGTGATAGATATCCAGTTCTCCAACACCATTTGTTGAAGAGACTGTTTTGTCCCACTAATATTAACTTGGTAGGTTTGTCAAAAACCAGTTGACTGTATAGGTGAGGGTTTATTTCTGGGTTCTCAATTCTATTCCACTGATCAACTGAGAGATCATGCATTTTTTTCCCTTTAATTTGTTAATGTGGTGTATTACGTTGATTGATTTTCTTATGTTGAATCACCCTTGCGTACCAGGAACAACAAAACCCACTTGATTGTGATGTATAATTTTTTTTATTGTTTTTGCCTTACTGTTTTTTTTTTGTTTCATGTTTTATTTATTTTATTACATATCTCCCTTCCCCCCGCTGTGGCGACGCGCCGAGATTGGTCACTGCGCAGGCATGGCTTGCCCCGCTTGTGGGCGGCTTCTGCTTCCATTCACGGCCGGCTCTGCTTCAGTTCGCGGGTGGCTGGCTGCGCTCCATTCGTGGGCGACCTGCCCTGCCCGTGGCGGCTTTTGCCCTGTCCGTGGCAGCTTTTTGCCCTACCCACGGCGGCTCTGGCCTGCCCATGGCGGATTGCCCTTCTCAGGGTGGTCTGCCCGCTAGGAGAGGTCCCTGGGAACCGAACCCGGGGTCTCCCATGTGGTATGCCGGCGCCCTATCCATTGGGATATCCAGCCGGCCCTATAATTGTTTTTATATGCTGTTGAATTTAATTTGAAATTATTTTGTCAAACATTTTTTGCATTCATGTTCATTAGAGAGATTGGAATCTAATTTTCTTTTTTGGTAGTACCTGTATCTTATTTGGTAATAAAGGTGATGTTGGCTTCATAAAATGTGTTGGGTAATTTTCTGTCCTTTTAAATTTTTTGGAAGAGGGCCCGGCTAGATAGCTCAGTGGATAAAGAGCTCGCCGGTGTACCACATGGGAGGCCCCGGGTTCGGTTCCCGGGGACCTCTCCGAGCGGGCAGACGGCCTTGAGAAAGGCAAGCCACCGTAGGCGGGGCAGAGCCGCCGTGGGCAAGGCAAAAAAGCCACCACGGGCAGGGCGGAGCCCCCACGGGCATGGCAAAGTCACCCGTGAAAAGCGGAGCTGCCGCCTGCGAACTGCGGAAGCCGAGCAGCCGCAAAAAACATGGAGGACTGCTGCCCGCAAAACATGGAGCGGAGCTGCCCGTGAAAACGGAATGGAGCCACCCTCGAACGGAACGAGCCACCGCCATGGAGGGCCGACTCGGCGCGTCGCCACGGGGACGGGGGGAGACAAGAAGCAGACATAGAAAAACACAGAAGAATGGACACACAGCAAGAGCAAGCAGAAAGGGGGGGGGGATATGTAATAAATAATAAATAAATCTTAAAAAAATAAATAAATAAATTTTTTGGAAGAGTTTAAACAAGATTGGTATAAATTCTTCTTGAAATGTTTGATAGAGTTCACCTGTGAAGCGATCTGGTTCTGGACTTTTCTTTTTGGGGGGATTTTTTGATGACTGATTTAATCTCTTTATATGTGATTGGTTTGTTGAGTTCTTGTATTTCTTGTAGAGTCAATGTAGGTTGTGCATTTCTGGGAATTTGTCCATTTCACTTAGATTGTCTAAATTTGTTGGCATACAGTTTCTTATATTATCTTCTTATGTTCATTTTTATTTCTGTGGGGTCAGTAGTAACATCCCCCCTTGCATTTCTGATTTTATTTATTTGCATCTTCCCCCTTTTTTTTTGTTAGTCTAGCTAGGTATTTTGTCAGTTTTATTGATCATCTCTAAGAATCAGCTTTTGGTTTTGTTGATTTTCTCTGTTGTTGTTGTTATTGTTGTTCTTAATTTCATTTATTTCTGGTCTAATCTTTATTATTTCTTTCCTTCTGCTTGCTTTGGGAATGGTTTGCTCTTCTTTTTCTAGTTCCTCCAAGTGTTCACTTAGGTAATTGATTTTAGCTCTTCCTTCTTTTTAGGTATTTAGGGCTATAAATTTCCCTCTCAGAACTGCCTTTGCTGTATCCCATAAGTTTTGATAAGCTATGTTCTTGTTTTCACTCATCTCAAGATATTTACTAACTTCTCTTACAATTTCTTCTTTGACCCAATGATTGTTTAGGAGTGTGTTGTTTAGCTTCCACACATTTGTGAATTTTCCCCTTTCCTATTATTTATTTCCAGCTTCATTCCAATATGATCTGAGAAGGTGCTTCGTATAATTTCAATCTTTTTATATTTATTGAGAGCTGCTTTTTGACCCAGCATGTGGTCTATCCTGGAGAAAGTTTCATGAGTACTTGAGAAGAGTATATAACTCGCTGATTTTGGATACAGCATCCTATATATATATATATATATCGTTAGGTCTTGCTCATTTACCATATTGTTCAAGTTCTCTGTTTCCTTGTTGATCTTCTGTGTAGTTGTTCTACCCAGTGATGTGAATAGGGTATTGAAGTCTCCAACTATTATTGTAGAGATGTTTATTTCTCCCTTCAGTTTTGCCAGAGTTTGCCTCATGTATTTTTGGGCACCCTGGTTAGGTGCATAGCTATTTATGACTGTTATATCTTCCTGATGGATTGTCCCTTTTATTAACATGTAATGGCTTTCTGTATCTCCCATAACTTTTTTGCATTTAAAGTCTGTTTTGTCCAATATTAGTATAGCTATCCCTGCTCTTTTTTGGTTACTGTTTGCATGGAATATCTTTTTCCAACCTTTCACTTTCAGTCGATTTGTATCCCTGGGTATAAGGTGAGTCTTATAGGCAGCATATGGATGGCTCATTTTTTTTTTAATCCATTTTGTCAGCCTATAGTTTTTTTTGTTTTGTTTTTTTAAAGATTTATTTATTATTTATTACATATCCCCCCCCCCTCCTTTCTGCTTGCTCTTGCTGTGTGTCCATTCTTCTGTGTTTTTTCTATGTCTGCTTCTTGTCTCCCCCCGTCCCCACGGGGACGCGCTGAGTCGGCCCTCCACGGCGGTGGCTCGTTCTGTTCGAGGGTGGCTCCACTCCGTTCCCACGGGCGGCTCCGCTCCATGTTTTGCGGGCAGCAGTCCTCCATGTTTTTTGCGGGCTGCTCGGCTTCTGCAGTCGCAGGCAGCAGCTCCGCTTTTCACGGGTGACTTTGCCATGCCCGTGGGGGCTCCGCCCTGCCCGTGGTGGCTTTTTGCCTTGCCCACGGCGGCTCTGCCCCGCCCACGGCGGCTTGCCTTTCTCAAGGCCGTCTGCCCGCTCGGAGAGGTCCCTGGGAACCGAACCCGGGGCCTCCCATGTGGTACCCCAGCGCGCTCTTTATCCCCTGAGCTATCTAGCCGGGCTCTATAGTTTTTTTTAAGATTTATTTTTTATTTTTTTCTTCCCACCCCCCACTGTTTGCACTCGCTGTCTGCTCTCTGTGTCTGTTTGTTGTGTGTTCGTCTTCTTTTTCTAGGAGGCACTGGGAACCAAATCCAGGACCTAACATGTGGGAGGGAGGCACGCAATCACTTGAGCCACTTCCACTTCCTGCTTGTTGTGTCTTTCATTGTGTTTCCTTATGGCATTGTCTTGTTGTGTCATCTTGTTGTGCCAGCCCATCACGTCAGCTTGCTGTCTTGCTCATCTTCTTTAGGATGCACTGGGAACAAAACCTGGGACCTCCCATATGGCAGGCAGGCACCCAACTGCTTGAGCCACAGCCACTTCCCAGCCCATATATTTTATTAAGATTTATTTATTTATTTATTTCTGCCCCCGTGCCATTGTTTTTGTGCTTGCTGTCTGTTCCTTGTGCCCATTTTTTGTGTGTTCTTCTGTGTCGGCTTGTCTTCTCTTTTAGGCAGCACCAGGAACTGATCCCGGGACCTTCCAGAGTGGGAGAGAGGCACCCACTCTCTTGCACCACCTCAGCTCCCTGGTCTGCTATGTCTCTTATTGCCCCTCCTCTGTGTCTCTTTTTGTTGTGTCATCTTGCTGTGTCAGCTCTCTGCCCGGGCCAGCAGTCCTGCACGGGCCAGCACTCTGTGCAGGCCAGCACTCCGCATGGGCCAGCTCACTGCACAGGCCAGCTTGCCTTCACCAGGAGGCCCTGGGAACCGAACCCTGGATCTCCTGCATGGTAGATGGGAGCCCAATCGTTTGAGCCGCATCTGCTTCCCGCCCTATATGTTTTAATCCATTCAGAATGATATTAGTGTAAATGCATTATTTACTTCCACCATTTTATTCTTTGGTTTTCATGTCATATCATATTTTCATCTGGC
>PVKH010031244.1:0-12391 GCA_004027955.1 Chaetophractus vellerosus
CGGGAAGAGATGGTTTCCCAGGTTAGTTCTACCAAGCATTCAAAGAAGATTTACTACCAATTTAACTCAAGCTCTTCCAGAAATCTGAACAAGAAGGAGTGCTACCAAACTCATTCTGGATTGGAAGACTAAATATCATTAAGATGTCAATTCTACCCAGATTGATATACAGATTCAATTCAATCCCAATAAAAATTCCACCAGCATTTTTTAAACAAATGGAAAATATAATTATCAAAATTTTTAGGAGGGTAAGGGGCCCCAAATAGCCAGAAATATCTTAAAAAAGGAAAGCAAAGCTGGAGCACTCTCACTTCTGGATTTTAAATCATATTACCAAGTTACAGTGGTAAAAACAGCATGGTGCTGGCATAAAGATAGACACATAGACCAATGGGGCCGAATTGATGGTTCAGAAACAAACCATCACGTCTATGGTCAAGTGATTTTAGACAACCCTGTCAAACCCACCAAGCTGGGTAAGAACAGAATATTAAAGAAATGGTGCTGTGAGAACTGGATATCCATAGCCAAAAGAAAGAAAGAGGACCCCTATCTCACACCTTATACAAAACAAATCCAACAATGATCAAAGACCTAAATATAAAATCTAGAACCATAAAGTTCCCAGAAGAAAATGTAGGAAAACATCTTCAAGACCTGTTGTTAAGTGGTGCATTCTTAAACCTTACACCAAAAACATGAAAAATGAAAGAAAACATGGATAAATGGGACCTCCTCAAACTTAAACACATCTGTGATTCAAAAGACTTCATCAAGAAGATGAAAAGACAGACTATTCAATGGGAGAATATATTTGGGAACCACATAATCAATAAGGGTTTGATTTGCATTCTATATAAAGAGATCATGCAACTCAACAATTAAAGAGCAAGCAATCCAATAAATAAATGGGCGAAAGACTTAAATAGACATTTCTCCAAAGATAAAACACAAATAGCCAAAAAGCACATGAAAAAAATTCAATATCACTAGCTATTAGGGAAATGCAAATCAAAACGACAATGAGATATCATCTCACATCGCATAGAATGGTCAATATTAAAAATCAGAAATCAATAAGTGCTGGAGAGACTGTGGAGAGATAGGAACACTCCTTCACTGTTATTGGGATTGTAAAATGGTGCAGCCTCTGTGAAAGACAGTTTGGCGGTTCCTCAGGAAGCTAAATATAGGACAGCCATATGATCCAGCAATTTCTCTACTAGGAATATATCCAAAAGAACTAAAAACTGTGACACAAAGAGACACCTGCACACTAATGTTCAAAAGATGGCAACAAACCAAGTGTCCATTTAACAATAAACAAAATTTGGTATATACATATGGTGGACTATTATGCTGCTGTAAGAAGAAATTAAATTTGATTGAATTCAGTTGGGGGGCCTTTGATTGGATTGCTTCAGTGAGTCATGACACATAGTGCATTTGGCCCCCTTGCTGAATCTCTTTATGAACAGAGGGCTGAAAGCACAGACACCAAGAGAAACAGAACTGTAAGCTTTAACCCTGCCATGTGAGAGAGACTGCAGGATTGCCTACAGCCACAGAAAGACAGAGAACCCCAAGAGGTTGAAAGAGAAGCTGGAGGCTGGAATCAGTGAAGCAGCCCAAAGCTGAAGTGATGAGTCCAGGGTGCAGACGATCCATTTGCCTAATAGCCCAAAACTGAGATCAGTGAGAAAGTAAGCCTGGAGGAGAAGGCACAGACTGGCCACCATTTTGCCTTGTCAAGTGGAAGAAGTCCAGAATCAACAGAACAGCCGACCTTTGGTGAGACAGCATCTCTGATGATGCCTTGATTTGGACATTTTCACAGCCTTGGAAATGTAAGGTTTTACCCTAATAAATTCCCATTATAAAAGCCATTTCTGGTATTTTGTATTGACAGCCTTTAGCAATCTAAAACAGCCACCATTCCAACTTTAAATATTTTCAAAAAATCTTAAATGGTAGCTCTTTTTGCAATTAGAATTAGGTCATAATTACCTCACTGGTTTGGAGATAGTCTAACTAATATTTCTTGTAATTGTTTGTTGAAGAAAATCATGTTTTGACAAACCAGGGATTCATAGTTTGATTTTTTCTTCCTCAAGAATCTCTTAGCATGAACTGTTTCACAATATGTTATCTAATTTTTGTACCAATAGCCACTTTTTAAGTGTTCTTCATATATTCTAAGCAATTATCATGTTTATGTACTATGACCCTCATTTTCTAAATTAACCTATAAGAATCATTCCAATGCAGTACTTCCCTATCCCAAGTACATTACTCAGTGAAATAGAATAAATCCATATCTGTAAATGTGTGATTTTAAAAAGTCATTGTATATTGATTTATACTAAATCCATTAGGCCTTATAGACAAATTGTTTAGAAAATATTGTGTCAGATGGGATTTAAAGTATGGTATATCACTTTTCATGGAATTTAGATTGGCTTAATTTTAATTTTTAATATTTTCCATTATTAGAAAAGTTGTAAGTTTAAAGAACAATCATGCATAAAATACAGAATTCCAATATACCACCCCAACACCAGCACCATGCAATGGTGTGGAATATTTATTGATAATGTCACATTTTTATAATTGTACAATTGAGTCCATGTTTTAACTTAGGATTCACTATGGAGTTCCATGGATTTTAAAAAATTTTTTATTGTTACCATATGTACAATCTGTCATTTCCCCCTTTTAATCACACTCAGATACATATTTCAGTGCTATTAATTGCACTCACAATTTGTGCTACCACCACCATCATTCATTAACAAAACATTTCCATAATTCCAAATAGGAACCCTTTACATTTTAAGCCTCAACTGCCCATTCCATATATACAACTTTTCCATTGGTAACCTATATTCTAGATTCTGACTCTAAGATTTTTCTAATTCTAATTGTTTCAAATCAGTGAAATCATACAAAATTTGCCCTTTTTCTCACTTATTTCACTCAACATGATGTCTTCAAGGTTTTTCAATGTTGTCACATGAAAAAGAACTTCATTCATTTTTAGAGCTGAATGATGTTCTATCGTGTATATACCATATATTATTTATTCATTGGTAGATGGACACTTGGGCTGTGTCCATCTTTTGGCAATTGTGAATAAAGCCGCTATGAACATCACAGGACAAATATTTCCTTAAGGCCCTGCTTTCTATTCTTTTGAGTATAAACCTAGTAGTGGGATTGCAGGGACATATGATAGTCCTATACTTAGCTTCCTGAGGAACCGTCAAGCTGTCTTCCATAGAAGCTACACCATTTTCTTTTAACTAAAATGTAATTGTCATTTTTTAATTCCTAGGTATATTTTGTTTTCAATTTTAATTAAAATGTAATTGTACCATTTTCTATTGTCACCAGCAAAGAATGAGTGTACTTATTTATCTGCATCCTTTCCAGCACTTGATAATTTCCATTTATCTTAATAGCAGTCATTCTAATGGGTGTGAAATGATATCTCATTGTGGCTGTGATTTGCACATCCATGATGGCTTGTGATGTTGTCATCTTTTCATGTGATTTCTGAATATTTGTATATCTTCCTTTCGAGAAATGTGTGTTTAAATTTTTGCTCACTTTTAATTGGATTGTTTGTCTTTTTTGTTGTTAAGATGAAAGTCTTTTTATATATAGTGAATATCAATCCTCTACCAGATATGTTGTTTCAAAATATTTACTCTGATTGTGAGGGTTGTCATTTCCCTTTCAAGATAAAGTCCTTTTGGGAATAAAAGTTTTTTATACTGATGAGATCCAATTATCTATTTTTTTGTTGTTGTTGCTTGTGCTTTGGGAGTAATGTCTAAGAAACTAATGCCTAACACAATGTGCTAAAGAGGCTTCCTGTATTAGTTAGCCAAAGGGGTGCTGATGCAAAGTACCAGAAATCTGTTGGCTTTTATAAAGGGTACTTATTTAGGGTAAAAGCTTACAGTTACAAGGCCCTAAAGAGTCCAACTTAAGGTACCATAAAGAGGTACTTCCTCACCCAAAGTCTGTTGCCACGTGTTGAAGCAAGATGGTCAGTGATGTCTGTGAGGGTTCAGCCTTTCTCATTCCTCTTAAGGCTTCATGGTCCCACTTCTTCCAGCCTCAGCTGTAGGCTGGCATAGGGCTTTTCTCTCTTCCTCTGGGGCTCATTTCTCTCCCCAGGCTCAGCTACTCTGTTCTCTTCACAAGGTCAGCTGTAAACTATCAGGCTCATCTCTCTTCTCAGGGCAGCAGGATTCCCTGTGTATCTTCTTTGTGTATCTACTTCTCCTATCTACCTCTGCGTTACAGTCTGTTTTATTGACCCACCAAGGGGATGGGGATTCAACCCTACACACCCTAATGATATGTTCAAATCAAAGCCGTAATCATAACATAATTTTATCAAAGACATCTCAGCTGAATCTAATACAATCAAAGGGTATCATACACAGAGGAACAGACCAGTTTACAAACATAATCAAATATCTCTTTTTGTAATTCATAAATAATATCTAACTGCCACACTTCCATATGTTTCCTTCTAGGGATTTGATAGTTCTAGCTCTTATATTTATATCTTTGATCCATTTTCAGCTGATTTTGTATATGGTGTGAGGTAGGGGTCCCACTTTTTTTTGCAAATAGAGGTCTAGTTTTCCCAGTACCATTTGTTGAAGGGAGTGTACTTTCCGAATTGAGTACTCTTTGCCACCTCATCAAAAGTGGCCATAAATGTGAGGGTTTATTTCTGAGCTCTCAATTCTAATTCATCAGTCTATATGTCTTCCTTGTGCCAATATCATGCTGTTTTGATTACTGTGGCTTTGTAATAAGTTTTATGTCCAGGAACTGTGAGTTATGCAACTCTGTTCTTCTTTTTCAAGAAGGCTTTAGCTATTCAGGACCACTTACCCTTCTTTTAATATGCAAATTTGATGACAGGCAAATCAATTTCTGCAAAGAAGGTTGTTGGAATTTTAATTGGTATTGCATTCAATCTATAAACTGCTTTGAGTTCTATTGTCATCTTAATGATTTTTAGTCTACCAATCCATGAACATGGAATATCCTTCCATTTATTTAAGTCTTCTTTAATTTCTTTAGCAATGTTTAATTGTTTTCTCTGTTCAAGTCCTCTGCATCCTTGGTTAGATTTATTCTTAGTTATATAATTCTTTTAGTTTCTATTGGAAATGGAATTTTGTTCTTGATTCCTTGTTCCAGTTTTCCATTGCTGGTGTATATAAACAATGGATTTTTGAGTGTAGCTCTTGTATCCCACTAAATTGCTGAATTCATTTATTAGCACTAGGAGCTCTGCTTTGGAATTTTCAGTATTTTTTGTATATGATTGAATCTGCAAATAGGGAAAATTTTACTTCTTCCTTTCCAAAACAGATGTGTTTTATTTCTTTTTCTTGCTTAAAGGCTCTGGCAAGAACTTCCAGTACAATGTTGAATTACAGTGATGATAGTCAGCATCCTTGTCTTATTCTTGATCTTAGAGGGGAAGCTTTCAGCCTTTCCTCATTAAGTAGGAGGCTAGCTGTGGGCTTTTCCTTTATCATGTTGAGAAAGTTTCCTTCTATTCCTAGTATTATGAATGTTTTTACCAAGAAAGTGTGCTGTATTTTCTCAAACACATTTTCTGTATTGATTGAGAAGATCATGTGATTTTTCCATCACTTTGTTAATGTAGTTCATTACAATAATTGATTTGTTATAGTGAACAAATCTTTCATAACCAGATACATTCCACTTGATCCTGGTATATAATTCTTTAACATGTTGTTGGATTTAATGTGCTTGTATTTTCTGTAGCATCATATTCATGAGAGATATTGGTGTTTAGTTTTCTTTTCTTGTGGTATCATTATCCCGACATTGGTATGAGGGTGATGTTGGCCTCTTAGAATGCATTAGATAATGTTCACTTCTCTTCAATTTTTGGAAGAGTTTGAACAGAATTGGAGTCCTGTGGAACGATCTGATCCTGGGATTTTCTATGTTGGGAAGCTTTTGATTACTGATTCAAACTCTTTATTAATATTTGATTTATTGAGATAATCTATTTCTTCTTCAGTCAGTGTAGGTAGTTGCGTGTTTCTATGGCTTTGTCCATTTCATCTAAGTTATCTAATTTATTGGCATACAATTGTTAATAGTATCCATTTATAGGCCTTTTTATTTCAGCTGTGTCACTGGTAATGTTTGCCTTTTTTGCTTCCGATTATCGTTATTTGTGTCCTCTCTTTTTTTCTTTGTCATTGTACCTAAAGGTTTATCAATTTTGTTGCTCTTTTCAAAGAACCAACTTTTGTTCCTTTAGTTTTGTTGATTGTCTATTTTTTGCTTTCTATTTCATTTATCTCTGCTCTAATATTTGTTATATCCTTCCTTCTGCTTATTTTGGGTTTAGCTTACTCTTATTTTTCTGGTTCTCCCATTTTTTGTGGTTTGGTCCCTGATTTGATGTCAGTCTTATCTTTTAATATAAGCATTTATAGCTATACATTTCCTTCTCAGCAGTGCCTTTGCTGCATCCCATAAGTAGTGGCATGTTGTAGTTTTATTTTTATTCACTTTAAGTTGTTTCCTAATTTTGGTTCTGATTACTTCTTTAACCCATTGGTTGTTTAAGACTATGTTGTTAAATTTCCACGTTTGTGAATGTTCCCTTTCTGCCTCTGTTATTGGTTTCTAGCTTTATTCTTTTGTTCTTCATTGTATGATTTCAATTATGTTTAATTTGTTGAGACTTGTTTTGTGATTCAACATATGGTCTAGCCAAGAGAATGACCCAGGTGCAGTAAAGAAGAATGTGTATGCTGTTTTCATTGGGTGCTGTTCTATATATGCCTATTAGGTCTAGCTCATTTAGTGTATCATTCAAGCCCTGTACTACTTTATTGATTTTCTGACTAGATGTTCTATCCATTATTGAGAGTGGTGTGTTAAAGCATCCTACTATTAACTTAGAACCGTCAATACCTCCCTTCAACTCTGTCAGTATTTCTTTCACATATTTGGGGGCTCTGCTGTTAGATACATATATATGTATAATTGTTACATCTTTCTCTTGGATTGTTCCCTCTATCAGAATGTCCATCTTTGTCCCTCATAACTGTTTTTAACTTAAAGCCTATTTCATCCAATGTTAGGATAGCCACCTCAGCTCTTTTTTGGTTACTACATTCAGGGTATATATATTTTCCATCCTTTCACCATCATCCTACTTATATCTTTGACTTTAAGGTAATTCTCTTTTGGACAGCATATAGTTGGGTCATAATTTTTTAGCCATTCTGCCAATCACTGCCTTTTGACTGGAGACTTTAATCCATTTACATTTGAAGTCACTACTTATAATACAGGTCTTTCTTCTGCCATTTTGCTATTTATTAAAGCCTACTTTTATATTTATATGCTTTCTTGTGTAGTACCATATTAAGTGTCTTCCCATTTCTATCTGATTATATTTTTCATTTCTTTTCATTGTGGTTCCCATAGGATTAAAATGTAACATCCTAAATATATAACAATTACATGTGGTTTGACACCAACTTAACTTTAATAACATGCACATATACTTTTCCTATACCTTTTGTCCACCCACCATATTTTTGTAATTGTTACCACTTAAATCTTTGTACATTGTATGTCAAAAAGCCTATATTTATCACTAATCTTATGCATTTGCATTTTTGCACCTGTAGGAAGAAAAGTTATATACCAAACAATACAATACAATGATATTGGCAGTTAATATTACTGAAATGGTTATCTTTACAACAGATCTTTATTTCATTATGCTGCTTTGAACCACTGCCTAGTGTCCTTTCATTTCAGTCTGAAGAACTCATTTTAGCATTATTGGTTGTGCAAGTCTAGTGGTGAACTCCTTCAGGTTTTGTTTATCCGAGAATGTCTTAATTGGTTCCTTCCTTTTTTTTTTTGAGATATCAGGGCAGGGGATTGAACCCCAGACCTCATATGCAGGAAGCCAGCACTGAACCAATGAGCCACATTGGCTCCCTTGAGTTGTTTTTTCATTTGTATGTTTGTTGTTTTGTGTTTTGTGTGTGTGCTTGTTTTTAGGAGGCACCGGGCACCGAACCCGGACCCTCCAAGTGGGAAGCAGGCACTAAACCACTTGAGCCACATCCACTCCCCTGCCCCCTCATTTTTGAGAGATTCTCACTGGTTTTCAAATTCTTGGCTGGCATTTGTTTTTCTTCAGCACATTAAATATTTCCACCCATTGCCTTCTTGCCTGCATGGTTTCTAATGAGAAACTGGTACTCACTCTTGTTGGGATTCGTTTGTGGGTAACATGGTGCTTTACTCTTGCAGCTTTCAGAACTCTCTACTTATCTTTTGCATTTGATAGCATAATAAATATACAACAAAATGTATTTTTCTTCATCTTTATCTTGTTTTGTGTCCTTAGAGCATCTTGGATGTGCATATTCATATTTTTTACTGAATTTGGGAAGTTCTTTGTCATCATTTCTTTGACTATTCTGTCTGACCCTTTCTCTCTTTCTTCTACTCTTTGGACTCCATAATGTGTATATTGGTGTGTTGATGATGTCCCATAACTTTCTTAGGCTATTTTCACTTTAATGTTTTTTTTGTCTTTCTGCTCCTCAGCCTGACTCATTTTAAGTGTCCTGTCTTCAAGTTCATGCATCCTTTCTTCTGCCAGCTCCCATCTGCTCTTAAAACCCTCCTGGCCAATTTTCATTTCAGTAATTGTGGTCTTCAACATCAGTAGTTCTATTTGGTTCCTTTTTAAAATTTATACCTCCTTATTTAGACTCGCATGTTTTTCATTCATTTTTGTCTTTCCCACCTTGGTTTTCCCAGCCAAAACAGGGTGAGGAACCCATACAGGCAGCACAGACCAACTACAAAGTGCCATGTGGAGGGAGTCAGGAAGGATGCCAAAAATTTATCTGATGGCTCCCCAAAGCTGAGCTTTTCTAGCCTGCCCAACAAATGCAGCCCTTCAGCTTACTTTTCCACACAGCTGAGGATGACCTGCATCTTTAAATCTCCACCACCTGTGCCCATGTCTCTGGAAGATTGAAACAATTGCTTCCGCTGCCTTTGTCCAGGGTGGGTTGAATAATAGCTACCCCCAGAGCAAGGACTCAGTGATCTGAATTCCTTATTCAAAAGCCGTGATCAGTGATTGGCCATGCACACCCTTGGTCTTGGGAAAGGGAATTTTTATGTCCCTTTATGTCAGCAGCAGTGGTCTTGTGGAAGCCTGCTGCTTGAGTGGAGGATGAGCAACAGTATCTGCCATGCAGAGAGAAAACTTTACAGTTTTTTTAACATAATTTATCAATATCTTCCTCCTGCTCTTCCCTGGATGCTGTATTGTGTTCTTCTGGCCTCTGGAGTTTCAAAATAGTTGTTTCAGATATTTCCCACTTGTTTAATAGTTGTTTTGGTGGTAAGAGTGAGTCCTGGAGCACCCTACTCCACATTCTTCCCCAGAAGTCCCTTAGAGTAGCTGACTTTTGGAAGTACACACATGCTTTGTGACTGGTGGGACCTCTCTCAATCAATTCTCCTCAAGAAGAGCTGATCATAACTGTAAAATTTCTAAGTGGATGCAAGCACATGGCAACAAAAATCATCTTTCAATTTCAACCTCAAAATCTAATTGTAAATCTTATTGGACAAATGTTTAGCTGCATTTTCCTCATAACATGTTTATGTGCCTTTCAACATCCTCTTTTTTTCCTAAAAAAAAACATGAATTGAAAGTTTGGTATAAGATTGGGTTTATGCTGGTTATTGTCACACTTCCTACTTATTCCTTTTAGAATTCACCAGGTGTTTGTTTTGTCACCTGGCCAACTCTCTTTATCACCACCCCTCCCCTACCTGTCCCAACAATTGTAGAGATTTAAATTTAACACATGTAATCCTAAAGATAATTAAAGTAGAAACCCATTGGAAAAACTTCCACCAACTACTGTCTAATTTAAGATATTCAAAATATTTAGCTGTTGGACAAGGTCAGTTATGTTTAAGCTTCTGAAAGTGTGAGATAAGATTCTATAATTTTCAGTAATGAATTTCCAATAACAACAACTGAAGGAGCTTTCTTTAATGATAGCCTTCATTTTACATTTTATTCATATTCAACTTGTGAGTATGATGGGAGGCAAAGAATGGTTTAGTTACCTATGCAAATCACACAAGCAACAGACAACAGCACATACCACCCTTAAAACAAGGTGCTTTCATTGTCATGACTTTAATTTTATCTTCTGAAGAATTCTTAGTGTTCTACTTGATATAACACACCACCGAAATTATTCTTCGTACTGCTATAGACCAATTAATTAAGATGTGTTTTCACGATTTTCCAAGTTCATCAGAAGAGCAGAATTCTGATGATTTGTAAATTAGTTTCAGAGCTACAAATAAATAAATATAAATCAATAGACAGAAGTGTCATAGGGGTTAAGATGATACAGTCTGGAATCAGACAAACATGGGAGAGTTGTGTTGCTAGCTCTGTATCCTTGCTACCTTTGTGAACCTTTGTTTTCTCTTCTTAAAATAGAGAGAATAAGAGAACCAACTTCATAAAGTTATTACAAGTATTTAATGATATAATATATGTAACGATTTCTACCGCTATATTTGGCACATTTTAAGCACCCACTGAATGGTAGTTCTTAATATGATTTTAACATTACAAAGTATGCTGTGGTGATGAAACAACTCTCTGAGTAGTGGTGGTGAGATAAACAGACAATTTTCTCATACTGTGACTGGTATCTGAAATGAATACTCTCTGTTATATAAAAGGTTAAATTATATTTGCCTTGACTATCTGCTGGTAATCCCCCAAGCAGAAATGTTTAGCTCTACTCCAAGTCTGTGATAGAGTCTCATTTCCAAAAATAACTAAATCAGAAGGATTGAACTCAAAGACTAGAGAGCAAAACTAGAGTTTACAAGTCATAGCAACAGGAAAAAAGCCCCAGAGACAGATGGAGAGGTCCAGGAGGCTGGAGGCTGGAATCAGTGGAGTACAGAGGCACAGAAAGAAGCCTCCAAGATACTAGGCACATGGAGTAGCTCGACAGTGAAGAGAAGAGAGCCAATGAACAGGGGAGACAAGCAGACCAGTCTGCCATGTGCTTGAAGAGAAAGCCTCTTTAGATACCACCATGTGCCTGATTGCCCACAGCTATAACTTGAAAGTAACATAGAGGAAGATGGCAGACTAGAAACACAAGACTCTCTTCTGCTCCAGAAAAATACTCAGAGGATAGGCTGAAACAGCCCAGAAAAAGTTCTTCTAGGGTTTAGGACACCAGGCGAAGGCTGGACTCCACCCAGAGAAGAAAGGGCCAAAAGAAGGGAATCACGATGACAGAACTGTGAGTTGAAACCAGCGGCTGCTGCTGCCCGCACCCTTCCTCACGCTAAAGACACTAGAATTCTCAGGCCTCTGGGTCTACAGCTAAAGAAAAAGGGGGCTCCAGTGATCCACCACCCCTGGAAAGGGGAGAGAGAGGGACACAGCCTGAGGTTGACTCAGCTTTTGACTCATAAATTTGGTGTGCTGTGTCCCAGGAGCCCTTCCAGGCCGGGTGTCACCATGCCATTGTTTGCCTTGGGAGCCAGCAAGCAGCTAAAGATATAGGACCCTCCCACTCTACTCTTCTACTAACAGGTACTGATTGTTGAGGACTCAGAGGGGAGTGGAAATATTTCCAACCTGGGAAGAGGGAAAGGGCTGCAGGGGAAAGATGGAGAACTGTCAGTGAGAAAGTTTGAATTACAAGGCTCTTAGCCTCCAGGCAGGAAGCACCCTCACAATGATCTGATCTGTGTTGCAACAAATACACTCCTAGGAGGCACTGAACTGAGAACTGCTAAAGAAAGCCACCTGATGGTAGACCAAGGAAGTGCACTTGAGAAAATTAAAAATAATTAAGAGATGCTTTTTCCGACCTTTATAGCTTCCCTCCGCAGGGCCCTAGGAAGCCGGTCTGCAACCAATTACTGGGTCTAGACCCTAGTTTTGAGCAACTGGCAGGGACAAGCCTAACAATCCAGGTTGAGCCAAGAATCAAAAAGCAGTGGTAACGCAGAGGTTCCTGCCAATAAATCCCTATAAAATAGAAATAAATTGAGCATCTGAGTAAACTATATCCTAATCAGAAGCCTAGACATCAGCAGAAAATTACAAGCCATACCAAGAAAATGGGAGACAAGGCCCAAGAAAAGGAATATATCAAAGGCCCAGAAGAGACACAGGATTTGAGAGAACTAATTAGCAAGATGCACACAAATTTCCAAAATCAAAATAATGAGTTGAAAGACAATATAACAAAGAAATAAA
>PVKH010031245.1:0-12364 GCA_004027955.1 Chaetophractus vellerosus
TGAATGATGAGAAGCCAGTATTTAGCCAGCCAGAAGGGTATGTTGTGTCTGTTGTTGAGAATGCCCCAACTGGGACAGAGCTACTAGTGCTCGGGGCAACTGATGGGGATCTGGGTGACAACGGGACAGTGCGTTTCTCCCTGCAAGAGTCTGAGACTGACCAGAGGTCCTTCCGCCTGGATCCTGTGTCTGGGAGGTTGAGTACTACCTCCATCTTGGACAGAGAGGAACAAGCTTTCTACTCCCTGTTGGTCCTGGCCACAGATCTGGGCTCCCCTCCCCAGTCATCAGTGGCTCGTGTAAATGTGAGTCTCTTGGATGTGAATGATAATAGCCCTGTGTTTTACCCAGTCCAATACTTTGCTCATATTCAGGAGAATGAGCCTGGTGGTAGCTACATCACCACGGTGTCAGCCTCTGACCCAGATTTGGGTCCCAATGGAACTATCAAATATAGTATATCAGTTGGGGACAGGTCTCGGTTTCAGGTCAATGCTGAGAATGGGGTTATTTCTACAAGAATGGCCCTGGACAGAGAAGAAAAAACAGCCTACCAATTGCAAATAGTGGCTACTGATGGCGGCAATTTACAATCCCCCAGCCAAGCAATAGTGACCATCACTGTATTGGACACGCAAGACAATCCACCAGTATTCAGCCAGGCTGCCTACAGCTTCGTGGTCTTTGAAAATGTGGCTCTGGGATATCATGTGGGTAGTGTGTCTGCATCCACCATGGATCTTAATTCCAACATCAGTTATCTCATTACTACTGGGGATCAGAAAGGTATGTTTGCTATCAACCAGTTCACTGGGCAGCTTACCACAGCAAGTGTGATTGACAGAGAAGAACAATCTTTTTATCAGCTGAAAGTAGTGGCCAGTGGGGGGACAGTGACTGGAGACACTGTGGTTAACATAACAGTGAAGGATTTGAATGACAACTCTCCCCATTTCCTTCAGGCCATAGAGAGTGTAAATGTGGTGGAGAATTGGCAGGCAGGTCACAGTATTTTCCAAGCCAAAGCTGTGGACCCTGATGAAGGTGTCAATGGCATAGTAGTCTATAGCCTGAAGCAAAACCCCAAGAACCTATTTACTATCAATGAAAAGAATGGTAATATTAGTCTGCTAGGGCCTTTGGATGTTCATGCTGGTTCCTATCAGATAGAGATCTTGGCATCTGATATGGGTGTTCCACAGCTGTCCTCTAGTTTCATCTTAACAGTTTATGTCCATGATGTAAATGACAACCCACCAGTGTTTGACCAACTCTCTTATGAGGTCACCCTGTCTGAGTCAGAACCTGTGAATTCCCGATTCTTTAAAGTGCAAGCTTCTGATAAGGATTCAGGAGCAAATGGTGAAATTGCATACAACATTGCTGAAGGAAATACAGGGGATGCTTTTGGCATATTCCCAGATGGTCAATTGTATATAAAAAGTGAACTGGACCGTGAACTTCAAGACAGATATGTTTTACTGGTTGTTGCTTTTGACAGAGCAGTGGAACCTCTTAGTGCTACTGTGAATGTTACTGTAATTTTAGAAGACGTAAATGATAACAGACCTCTTTTTAATAGTACCAATTACACATTTTACTTTGAAGAGGAACAGAGAGCTGGGTCATTTGTGGGTAAAGTAAGTGCTATAGATAAAGACTTTGGGCCAAATGGAGAAATAAGGTATTCTTTTGAAGTGGTACAGCCAGATTTTGAGTTGCACGCTATTAGTGGAGAAATTACAAATACTCATCAATTTGACAGGGAGTCTCTTATGAGGCGGAGAGGGACTTCAGTGTTTAGCTTTACAGTTATAGCAACAGATCAGGGGCTTCCCCAGACTCTCAAGGATCAGGCCACTGTACATGTTTACATGAAGGATATAAATGATAATGCTCCCAAATTTTTAAAAGACTTTTACCAAGCTACAATATCAGAATCAGCACCCAATCTGACACAAGTTTTGAGAGTATCTGCCTCAGATGTTGATGAAGGTAATAATGGACTTATTCATTATTCTGTCATAAAAGGAAATGAAGAAAGACAGTTTGCAGTAGACAGTACCTCTGGGCAGGTGACACTAGTTGGTAAATTAGACTATGAAGCAACACCTGCCTATTCCCTGGTCATTCAAGCAGTGGATTCAGGGACAATCTCCCTCAATTCAACGTGTACCTTAAATATTGATATTTTAGATGAAAACGACAATACCCCTTCTTTCCCTAAATCAACATTATTTGTCGATGTTTTGGAAAATATGAGAATTGGTGAACTGGTGTCTTCTGTTACTGCAACCGATTCAGATTCAGGTGACAATGCTGATTTGCATTACAGTATTACTGGGACTAACAACCACGGAACTTTCAGCATTAGCCCAAACACTGGGAGTATTTTTCTTGCCAAAAAATTGGACTTTGAAACACAGTCTTTGTACAAATTAAATATAACAGCAAAAGACCAAGGAAGGCCCCCTCGTTCATCTACAATGTCAGTGGTTATACATGTGAGGGATTTTAATGACAATCCTCCTAGCTTTCCTCCTGGGGACATTTTCAAGTCTATTATTGAGAACATTCCCATTGGCACATCTGTTATTTCAGTAACTGCACATGACCCTGATGCAGACATTAACGGGCAACTGTCTTACGCGATCATTCAACAGATGCCAAGAGGCAACCACTTTGGCATAGATGAAGTCAAAGGGACTATATATACTAATGCTGAAATAGATAGAGAATTTGCTAATCTCTTTGAGTTAACTGTAAAAGCCAATGACCAAGCTGTGCCTATAGAAACTAGACGGCATGCTTTGAAAAACGTGACCATTTTGGTTACGGACCTCAATGACAATGTTCCAATGTTTATATCACAAAATGCCCTTGCTGCAGACCCCTCAGCGGTGATTGGTTCTGTTCTGACAACAATTATGGCTGCTGACCCAGATGAAGGTGCTAATGGAGAGGTGGAGTATGAGATCATCAATGGGGACACAAACACCTTTATTGTGGATCGTTACAGTGGGGACTTGAGAGTGGCTTCAGCACTGGTGCCTTCACAGCTGATCTACAATCTCATAGTTTCAGCCACAGACCTTGGCCCTGAAAGGAGAAAATCAACCACTGAATTGACTGTCATTCTGCAGGGCCTTGATGGACCTGTTTTTACTCAAACCAAATATATAACAATTCTGAAGGAAGGAGAACCCATTGGTACCAATGTAATATCAATAGAAGCAGCTAGCCCTAGAGGATCTGAAGCCCCAGTGGAGTACTATATTGTTTCAGTTCGCTGTGAAGAAAAAACTGTTGGACGTCTCTTTACTATTGGACGGCATACTGGCATAATTCAGACTGCAGCCATTCTGGATCGGGAGCAAGGAGCATGCCTCTATCTGGTGGATGTTTATGCCATAGAAAAATCAACTGCTTTTCCCAGAACCCAGAGAGCAGAGGTAATAATTTTGCAGTCATTTGTTAATTATTTGCTGATGTCATTTTTAGAAGGATCATTCTCTTTATATTCACTTGCTATAATTATTTACCTTTATTATTTATCGCTAATTTTACACATAGGAGCACATAAAAATGTTCTGTCACAAAAACTAACAAGGAATTACTTAAAATTTAGTTCTGATTCTGGTCAAAACCAAACTGGAAACATTTTTTTCACTTTATATTTCAGAAATGCAAAAACAGCAATCCGTTTATATGAGCTAAGTCACTAAACTAAACAACATTTCTGAGTAAGGACACCTATTAGAGGATGGGCAATTTCAGAATTAAGAAATCCCTACTCCAGAATGCAGAACTTTTGTAGTAGTCAACATTATACCATAGCTTTTTGTGGGGAAATGGCATTGGAGGATGGACTTAGGCCAGTATTAACTTTCACATCCTCAGCAGTCTTGGCAGTTTCTTTATAGACAGTGACTAATTTTAATGTGCTGAGCCAAGTTTCAGGAGATTCCTGATTTCATCTGCCTTCACGTTGTAGACTCTTCCGCCTTTGGGTAATCCTGTTTCTTCCCTCTTCAACTAAAGCATGTAATGTGCGCTGAATGATCAGGGATCAGAGGCTGTTTCTTGAGACACAACTGTGTTGTTCAATGCAATGGGAGGGGTACATGCTGTTCTGTCTGCTGGTGGTTAAGAAATCCATGTTTCATAGCATAAACCATAAGCATTCCAGATTTGGCTTTCCCTGGGGTGTATTTTAGGCTACTATCTCCATGCATCATTGGAATATTTTTAAATTGAACTAATTCCAATATTGTTTTGATAATCAACTTGAAATGATACAGCTATACTGTGGAAAGCTCTTGTTTGCCTTTTTCTAAGTTCTTTCTCTCCCTCTCCATCCCTTCCTTGTCCCCCAAAGACATTCTAGTGTCACTCAGCCAAAAACACAAAATATCAAATGTGGTTTGTGATACTTGGCAGTGGCCCAGATACAACATGCTTGTGAAATTGAGACTCATGTGTTTGCTTTCTTGTTTTCTTTTCTGTTTTGAGGAGGTGGGAGATTTTCTTCATTTAAAATATTCATGCATTACTATTATTTTGAATCTTCAGTGTTTCTTTTTTTATAAAAGCTAGCCATGTCTGCTCTATGAGGATATTATATTTTTGAGTAGAATTCAATTTGAGTTTTACATCCACAGCTCTAAAGGGGCTTCTAGGCCAAACATCCTCTTTAGCCTAATTACTATTTTTTTTTTTAAGTTCTTAACATGAATCTTATATGTTGAATTATTTGGTTTAACTCAGGCCATGATTTACATTTAATTTTGTCATGATTTAGAGTTCTCGCTCTCTCAAACACATTCCCTGTCTCCATTTCCTATCCTGGAAATAGTTCTTAAATGAAGAGATTTGAGTTGTTTGAAAACCAAATGTTTACTGAAGGCATGCAAGTAAGTCAACCCAAAATGTAGATGAATGTGCTAAAATGTAAATCAAATTGCTATTGGTTATTTTGCTCAATACATTGCATTTTATTAGAACACTATGGAAAGTAAGGATAAGTGTCAATTGTTATCATTAGAAGATTTATGTTGCCATGTTATTTACTCATTATGCATGAAACAATCTGCTTATCTTGATTTATTAAACAGTGCTGGCACTATAGTAGGCATGGGATTAAAATAATAATTATATGTATATTTTTAGTAATGGGGATGATATATGTTACTTTTTAAATCCCAAGAACATCAATTTGAGAAGTTATCATTCATAAACACTTTACTCTACTCATTAAAAATCTGGGGAGAATTCAATATGATTAATTTCTTTTAAAAAAATTGCTAAAGTATCTTCTGAGGACAAAAGTGCTGAAATTGTAAACCAAGTTTAAGTTCCCAAGCTCTTACCACCCTTAAAATTAAAAGCAAATGTGTTTCTCCAAAGTATATTGAAAGCAGTAGTTGGGAGCTAGAATTTCATATTATTATTGGTTGTATCTTTCAAGTATAAATAATGAAGTGCTTTATTCCTTCTGCTCAAATACAATTAATTAACCCTGATTCTGCAGAGTTATAAATTACTTCTGGTTGTTTGAGGTGAGTTTTTTCCCCAATGCAGATTCTGCTGTAATGCAGTGAAAAAAAAGAAATGTATTCATGTACACTTAGAGGATTCTGGCTTGCTTATTCAGGCTTCTGGCCAGAGTCTTAGCTGATCACATTCCTTGAGCAAGCACAGAGAGGGTCAGTGGGTAGAGGAGAACAATTTCATCTGCCTTCTTTTTCTTGCTCTGACTCTTGGGGCAGAGTGTTGAAGACTGTGGTTCAAATATTGCTCATTCCAGTGATTCATCCAATTGTATACTTTCACTTACCTTTTCTCTCATATCTAAAAGTTTGGTGTGAATAAGAGTATCTTTGAAGGACAGTTTTTTTGGTTATAGCCACTTGATTAATCACCCTTTTATTGAGCATGTTTGTAGTCTCAGAAGTAGGTTTGCAGTCTTGATTATATCAGAATAGTTGATGTTACATTTGTTCCATTTCTCTAGGTTCAACAAACAATATAGACACAAAAATACTTCTAAAGCATTTTTCTTTTAACATATGTTGTATAGAAACATACCCTTTAGGAACTTGGTTGGATCTCATTAAGGTCAGGGGCATTCTTTTACTGATCTTTGTTATCTCAAAGACTGCTAGATTACCTGATGTATCGTAGGTGCTCAGGGCATGGTTATTTAATGAGATAATGGAGAAGCCAAGGTCAGAACAGTGTGTATTCTTATTCCTCAGGAAGAAATCAATAGAAAGACACTGGGAGAAATGGAGTGAGTAAATTTGACCTTGATCCTTAATTGAACTGAGGGCATACAAATTATCTGCTGTCAGAATTATCAGAAAACTTGAAGAGGAAAATGAAACTTGACGGTCTGTCACGGAGCTTGGGATTTAAATAGGAGGAAGGACCGTGTGTATACCCAGGTAGTCCTCAGGTTGCAGTTCTCAAATGTTTTGGTCTCAGGGCCCCTTTACATTCTTGAAAATGATCGGGGATACCAAGGAGATTTTATTTTTTAAAAAAGATGAGTTTTATCTATTGATATTTACTTGATATTTATATTATTGATATTTAAGCATTAAAACTGAGGAAACAAATATTTATTGACTAATTCAATTAAAAACACATTAAGCCCATAACATATTTTAATTTTATTTAAGAAAGCAACTTCTGTTTTCCAAAATTAAAATTTAAAAAAGAGTGAAAAGAGTGGCATTATTTTACATTTTTGCGTATATCTTTGGTTAAGTTATATGAAAGGGATCCATCCTCACACAGATATTTGGAACTGGTTAAGGGTGGGATATTTTAATATCCTATTAAGATAATTGTCAATTTTTTGATACTACACCAGAACTCGACAAGTGGCAATTTTGTAAACTTACTTGTAATGTGGGATCTGAAACTACTTCAGATTCCAGCTGTTCATACTCTGGTATATAAAAATATGTTGGTCTCTCTCAATTTTTGAGTGGATCTTTTACTTTGCATAAGGACTTAGAACCACCACACATTCATTATTTTGAAAATATTGGTTAACTGAATTATGCAGATCTTCCTAGTGTAGAAATATTTCATTATACAATATCAAAATTCATATTTGGTCATTTCATCAAGGTTCTTATATTATAAGAAAGTCTTTGAGTAATGGGACTCTGAAGCAATGAGTGATGCATGGAAGTTTTCTAAATTTTAAATTTTCACTTGGAAGCTTGAATTTTATCGTTAGCATCATAGATTGTTGGTTGTTTTCCTTGAAGTGTGACGATTCCTTTGTTCATTAAAAAAAAAATCTGCTAACTCCCCAAGTCTAAAAATAAAAGGCAATTTCTCTGTCAGTTGTTCTTTCAAGTAAAAAACGGTAGTCTATCGAAAGAGTGGCTAGTTCAGCTTGCAACCCAAACAATTGCACACTTTCTTTCTGAGAAAACCACATTGCCTTGGTACAGAGCAATGGTTATTTGTGCACATTTTCCATTTTGTTGCACAGAGTTTTGAAAGATGTTCAGATTTTGGATCTAGATTTAATAAAATTAAGATTTTTACTGATTCTTCAACAGATTTTTCTTACTATTTAAGTGAAATGGGCATTTTATTTTTATTGTGTGTGTGTGGCAGTAAAGAACACAACTGCTAGTATAGTTTGGAGCCACTGCCTTGATTTGTACAGTTTTACCCATAATTGCTTTTGTAGCATTTAGTGCAAATGTCAACATAGTAAAAAAACAAATGATATTTTACATTATTATTAAAACAGTTTTGACCTCCTATCCCTCCCTAATGGGTTCCTGGGGTCCAGGAGTCCATGGACAACAATGGAAAAACCACTGATCTCAGTACTGAGGCTTTTACAAGTCAGCAAAAAAACAAAGCCACTAGAAATTATATATTAAAAGTGTCTTCAGAACATTAGGTGAAGGGACTATGATTCATTAAATAGTAGAAAAGAGTAGAAATTAATTTATTTCCACATTGAAGTCATCACGATCTACAAGAGAAATCATGGGGACATTTGTGATTATTCCGGAAAACAAATTTAGAAGTTTTTCTTTCTTCCACAAGATTTAGAGTTATGATTAGTACGCCTCAGATTAAACATCTGCGCAATGTCTTGGTGAAGTGTCTCTTAGGTAGAATGTAGGCAACAGACCTAGCCATAAAACAATAAATATGTAATTTAAAAAATGTATTGAGTATTTCTATGTTCAGTCATTGTGCTAAGTGCTTTTTAATCATTTTATCATTGGAGCTTTACCCAACCTTAGTGATATCATTCCCATTTCACAGCTGTGGAAACTAAGGCTCACAAAGTTATATAACTTGCTAAAGTTCTCTTAGATAGATAGGAAAAGCACTGCAGACTTGTGAACTCCAGAATTTGTTCTCATAAGCCCTTTCCTGTAGTCAGAGCAATCTGTGGTCTTAGTTAAGAGAAAAGCTCTTTGCTTTGCAGATATAAGCATATATTAAGGCTTTAAAAAATCTTGTTACCATTTCCCCTATTTGTTGTTAAAATGTCTTTTAAAAGTATAATGATATATTGTCTAAACTAAGGGGAAAGAAGATTGTCACCTGTCTCAATCAGAGCCATTAGCAGATGAAGTACATTCCTAGGGGTCAGTGCAGTGGTAGGAGTGATATGTGGATGTGTTTTTGGAGAAGGAAAGAAAGGGGAGCATGTAGGAGAGGGAAACCCAGGGACAAAGGAAAGGCAGAGGCAAATGTACTGCTTCTTCTACCTACGACTCTATAATTTGGAAGCAGTGTCAGCATTTTAGGAGGTTGGAAAATACATTTCTGGGTCTTCAATGATAAATCTTCTTTTCCTAAGGAATAGTTGGGATTGAAATGGATGGATTGTGAAGATTATATTAAAGGGACAAAAACATTTTATTGCTTGCTTTGCATTTAATCTTTGTAGTGATTCTTAACAACAACAACAACAACAACAACAACAACAAACTATGGTTATTTTCCAATTTTGTTTTTTCCCTTTTGGTATATTTCTTAATTCATTAAACAAAATTGCATGAAATAAAGGACTCTGAGTTTTGAATACCAGTAAAAATCATAATTATTGTCCTGTACAGTATCGTTGATGGCCAGTTAAACTCATGCTGCATATTTTATGTAAGTCTTCCAGATGCTTGTGTTGACCATGCTGTTTAGGTGATAGATTTTTACAGACATAATTTGTTTCCTGATGAATTTATTGTATGTTTCTTTTTTGCCTGTTTCAAACCCTGATTATTTTATTCCTTTATTGTTCTATTGTAATTTCAGGCAACTATTTTAGAAATGCTTTTGAAAAATACTTACGTGTTTAGCAATTCATGGAATCAATTTTTCATTGCTTTGTCTGCAGCTTGCACTCTGTCATCATTAGAATGAAAAACTGTTTAAGAGCCTCATTAGTTGTGATGGGCTGTTGTGTTAGTGACTATAGAGGACTCCACAGACTCTGAGGTGGGTCCTCTAGTCTAAGAATTAATAAATCTAGGGCTCAGGTTTTTTCAACACTCACAAAAGTTGGTATAGGGTTTCAAATTAGTAGACTATGAGTAAAAATAGGAAGATAATGACTGGCAAATGATAGTGGCCAGGGTTAATTTAAAAAGTTCCTTAAAGAGTCCTGAATATAGAGTAACAGAAACATTCTCTAATGATTTCTGGTGTTAAGTAATCTATGACAAAAACAGCCAATTTTAATAATATGTTAAATGAAGAGGAAGGAGTATGGGGAATGTAGGCAAGTGGATAAAAAATCTATTAAGACAAATGATCTTTTAAAAATATATACATGCAACTAATTTATATATACATATATAAAAATAAGTATATATTTATATATATCATGTATGTACCTGTTATTCAAAGCCTGCTGGCTTTTCCCTGATGTTCCTTCCCTGAAACTAAATTGTGTTATAAAGTCATGATGATAAAATATAATCCAATTGGTAGGTAATTTGTATGTGGTAACCAAGAATTAACTATAGGAACACAGCCTTCTTCAGTTTCCAGACACAAATCCATATTTAAGAAATGATCAGTGGATAAAAGTCAAAGAATTGTATGGTTGAAAAGAAATGTTGACAGGCATTTACTAACCATTCTTGACTTTTGTGGTTGGAAGCAAATGACATTATTGTTCATTATTTGGTACAGACGATTTGACACTTTTGAGAAATGTTTTATCAATCATATATTCAAACATAGATAAATTGCTTGCATTATGTCAAGTTTGGTGAGCACTAAACATTACCTTGTTTTCCCTATAATTCTGGGGGTAAGAATAGTACCTCATCATTTGCCAGATGAAAATACTGAGGCTCATAGAGGTTAAGTTTATGGTGCTGGCATCTGCTGGAAGCAGGATTCAAAGCCGTCATTCTGATCCCAGAGTCTGTGTGTTTAATTTCAACAAAATACTGATTAGTGCTACTTATTATAAAATGGTTAATATTTGAACTCTAGTAAGTGTACAATTTTTACTCAGGAAAAAGTTTTTTTCCCCATATTTCTATATTTCTTCATAATGGTAATTGAAGAAATATAGGATAAAGTAAAATTTGGGGAAGGACCTCATAGTAGGATTATTTTCAGTCTCTATCAATCATTAATTTAAATAAAGATTGAATAAATGGTCCTGTAATCTGTCAGTTCTTAATTTTGCCTTCTTAAAGCCAAGAAAGGATATATTTCCATTCTTCCCATTAATGCCTCATTTATTTTATTCACTTTGCAGCAACATTCTTTGAAAGAGCTGCTTATGCCTGTCTTCCTTTTTCTTATTCTCTGTTAAATCTTTTCCCATCAGGCTAGGCTCCTGCTACTCCAGTGAAATTCCTCTTACTAAGGTCACCAAAACAGCCCCCTTGCTACAACCAACGGTCCACTTTTCGGTGCTCAACTTGTGTTATGCACAAACAGCATTTGACTTTTTTGGTCTCTTTCACTTACATGAAATACATTCTTCATTTGGCTTGTGAGTCATCATACTTATGCTATTTGTTGGGTCATTTCCTTTTCAGCCTCCTTTGCCAGTTTCTCTCCATCTCTCCAAACTCTAAATGTTGGAATACCCTTGCAATCAGTTCTTGAAATTCTTCTCATTTCAAACTACCCTTATTCCCTTAAGAATCTCAATCTCATGACTTTGAATATCATATACACATGGATTTCTCCCCAAATTTTGTTTCCAGCCCATTTAGCTCCCCTGAATTCAATGCTGGTAAAACCGTCTGCTTACTCAATGTCTTTGACTAGATATTTAATAGACTTTGTTTTAAGTAGTTCTCAACCAAATTTTATTTAAAAAAATGACAAAATGAGTTTAGTCCTCTGAAATATGTGACCATCTATAATTACAGAGCAGGTAGTATCTACCAGAAATAATACTAAACTGAGTATTGTGTGCAAAATGATTAATTTTCTCTTTTTTTTGACAGCATATATAATGCCTTATTATTTTTTAATGTTAATTTAAATTTTTTTGAAAAGATACTTATATTACTTAAATTAATAGACATCTTAAATTGAATCTTCCATTTTTGAGCTCTGGATATCTTCCCCAACACTAATCATTACTTATCATATCCACTGTTACCCTCACTGTTACCACTAAGCTCTAAGACAGCATCATCCTTCCCTTGGAGTATTAATGACATCCCCTTAGTGGGCTTTGACATCCTTTTCTACTAATCTCCTTCCTTGCTCACTCTGCTTTACTCATACTGGCTTTTTGTTATTCTTAGAAATTGCTATACAAATATCTGACATAGGGCTCTTTTACTTAGATATCTATTTTAATAAGTTTTATCTCAAGTTCAATATTTGTTCAGATATCACATTCTTCATCAGGCTTAATCTTCCTTTACTATCTTATTTATTGTTGCAAACATCTCCTCATCTTGCCTGATCCCCATTGCCCTACTACAATTTTTCATGGTTTTTCCCCATAATATTTATCAACCTCTTTCATCAACTTCTCTCCATCTCCTTATATGCTAAATATTGCAACACCCCAGAAATCAGTACCTGTAACTCTTTTTTTTTTTCAATCTCTACTCATTCCCTTGAAGAAAACAACCAAATCTCATAAATTTAAATAATAACATATATAGACTATATTATTTATATGTACATGTGTATGTGTGTGTGTGTGTGTATTCCTTCCTCCCACTAGAATAAATTTCAGTGAGGTCAGGTATATTTATCTGCTGTGTTCACCGATGTATCTCAAGATACTAAAACATTACTTGCCACATAGTAGGACCCAGATAAAGTTTTGTTGAATGATTGAATAAATGAATGAGTGATTGAATTGGCTTCCCTGTTTCTG